>CAJNDV010016335.1:117614-131500 GCA_905221635.1 Symbiodinium sp. CCMP2456 | reverse complement strand
TTAGGGTTTAGAGTTTAGGGTATTATGTCACAGATAGGTCGGATTTGAATTGGGAGCCCTCTTGCTATTCTGATTGTGCCGGCCTTTATGTACCAATAGCTCATCGGAACTCGATGCCTCTCACGATCTGACTCAAAAGACCATGGCTTCGGCTCTCTGCGTGGGCCAGAGCTGCCGGTCCTTATGTGATCCACATTTGCATCTCCTTCCCCTCGGATTCTGAGAACCTGAGCAGGCAGACACAAGTTGTACGATGCTACGCACCAAGGTGAAGGCAGCCTGCAGAGATGCGAGAGTCTCAAAATTAGAGGACCTGGCTGGGGGATCCTTACGAGAACCTCTGTGGTGCTGCCATTACTGTTGAGGACTTTATAAACTCTATAGTAGTCTCCCTTGTTTCTGACTCCCGGATGTTCCAGGCTCCTGGCCGTGGGAAACTCTGGATGCAGTGATTCTGCCTGGCACATTCAGAGAAAGGCTCAAGAGTCGGAACAGCCCGGGCTTACATGTTAAGGGCTTTGGGCTTCAGGGTTTAGGGGTTTAGGGGTGTAGGGGTTGAGGGTTAGGAGTCGAATCGAAGGCTGTGTTTGTGTATACAGGAAAGGTCATACAGACCCGTCATAATACTATCTGACCATACCAAAATACCCTCACCACAGAGCCCTGAACTCTAGGCCTCCACAATGATTTTGCAGCACCACGACGGTCTCGCATGACCATCCCCCGTCCTCGGCATCATCGCATGAACTTGGGGGTTGGGCTTTAGTGCTTGGGGTATTCAGGGTTTACGCGTCAGGGTTTAAGCTTGAGGTTTGAGGGGTTGAGGTTCAGGGGTTGAGTGTATGTACAACCGACATAGTGGACCAGGTTCCGACATATTGCTTCGTGCCACAATTGCGGATGTAATTACATTCTGGTCCTCACGATGCTGAGTCTGTGTTCGGCCAGTGGAGTCTTCGTTCATACGCAGACTGTCCATCTGCTTTCTTTGCGGATTCCCAGTGAAGACCTCCAGCTTCTGTGAAACACTATGCCCAGAACTTGATTCAAACATCCGCAGGAAAGCTGAGCCCTCTGCAGGCCCTTTCCGTCGCCCTTGGTTAGCCCTGGGCCGCCGTTCTTCGGCGCACCTGTCCGCTTATAGGGCTCAGGGCTTTAAGGGTTTGAAGTAACAACTCTGCGAAATTGTATGAGATCTAGGCAGATATTGCTTGGGGTTACAGTTTAGAATTTACGGACTGTAGGAGTTGAGGATCCAGGGTTTAGGGCTACATCTGGGTGTTGGAGTACACTGCGCTGCTTCTACTGCCTCTGCCACTTCGGCTGCCAAAAACGCGACGTCGACAACGACGACGCCGACGGCTGCTGGTGCTGCTGCTACTGCCGCTGCGACTACTGCCCTACTCCTACTCCTGCTCCTACTCCCACTACTATTACTACTACTACCACCACCACCACCACCACCACCACCACCTCTACCACCAGTACTACCACTGCAACTGCCAGCACTGTTATTGCTGCTGCTGCTACTGCTACTACTACTACTCCTGCTGCTGCTGCTGCTGCTACTACTACTACTACTACCACTACTACTACTCCTACTGCTACTACTACTACCACTACTACTACTACTACTACTACCACCACGACGACGACGACGACGAGCCATAACTGCAAAACAGCATATGATCATGCCTGCCCATTCTCCCACTACCACGAAGCGTAACAACTGAGGTGCCATCATGTTGACGAAATGTGCTAAACAATACAAAGGCACCGGCAACTATGGCTAAAATCAATGTTTACCAAGTTACCAAGAATAAAGGTACTATAGAAGTTTTCGAATTTCTGATAACCCTCCAGCGATTCTTGCCTAAATTGGTTCGCACAGACAGGATGATATTGGGGGTTAGTGTCCCCTCACTACAAGCCCCGCGCAACACCCTTGGCTGCCGAAGCCTAAACCCTAAAGCCGGGAAGACAGAAGCCCGGAACCCGAAGAAGCAATTCGCCCCAATCCCTGACTAAGCCCTAGAAGTCCCAATCTCAACTCCCACAGTTCCCAGAGTCCAAAATCCCCAATCCTCGCCGGGCCGAAACTAGCAATTCGGCACACCACATCTGAAGCTTTGAATCTCTACACCTCTAAACCCCAAATCCGCACAGCTCGAAAAGTCTGCCGCATGGAATCCCTAGACCTTTAAGCCTCAATCTAGCTCTACGACTCTGGTTCAGCTTCACACCTGGCCCCGTGTTTGGAGGCCTTGGCCGAAGCACAGAGAATGGGTAGCTTAGGGTTTAGGGTTTTGGGGTCGGGTTTAATGTAGGGCAGTGTTTAACTTAGGGTTTAGGATATAGGATAATTAGGCACCGACACTTGTGAGTGTCACAGCGATCAAAACAGCTAGTGGTCTAGTACGTTTGATACTACTATGCAGTCACTCTTCACTGCCACAAAAACCTACTAGGACTGATGCCATTGAGTCTGACCAGAGGTTACGAAGCCCTTGAAATCCTGTTGACAATTCTTCTGCTGCTACGACACCTTACTCGCGCAATTCTCCCGTCTAACTTGTTGTGTAGCTAAGGCCTTCTGGGCAAACTTGCTGAGGGCTTCGGCTTGAGGGTCAGGGTTCTCGGGTGTCCGGATCGTCGCGAAATAATGCCCGTGGTGTGTGTGTATATATATATATATATAACCCTAAACCCTAAAGCTTAAACCCTAAACCCTATCAGTAGCAACGGAGCTGTCGGGAACGAGGTATCGTAGTGTGTAGCAGTTTGCAGATCAAGACTTAGGCGCTGGCACGGTCACTGGTCCCGCTACACCTGCCCAACATCCGGTCAACTCTTCTTCGAGCTCAGCCAGGCTATAGTGAAATCTTGTATTCAGAGACCTATTCTTTACAGCCAGTCATACGGAGCTCCACCAGCCAGCAAGAGAACACAGATACTTCGAGGTTTAGGACTTAGGGTAGAAGCTTGGGATACAAAACAACGCACATTGAATCGGAATAACCCTGACATGCTACCCGAAGCAGAAGCCAACAAAAACTCATCCAAGCCATGCACCGATAGCATGCAAAGCTTCGGCTAAGGAGGCCGGCTACTCGAAACTGTCAGCCTGCAATCCCTCTGTAGCCAACCGGTAAGCCGACTAATAGGAGGGCTGATACACTGTACTACACTTTATCCGAGACTTTACTGTGCTATACCATACTATCTTATGCTATACTGAATAACGTAATTACTTAGCTATACCTTCCTATCCTTCTACTCTATTGCACTACACTATGCTATGTAACACAAGGCTGTGCTATGCTATGCTATGCTCCACTATTTCTATACTGTACTTTGTTACCGCATATTGCCACCCCTCCCTCCTCGCCTGGCGCGCTGGGGCGCGGCCTCGTTTGCAAATGCGCAGCGAGGCTTTCGACGTCCAACAACCGAGGTAGTAAGAATGACACCAGGCAGAAGCGAGACCATAGCGGAAATAAATGTAGAGCCCTGGTGGTGGTGCTGCTGGTGGTGGTGGTGGTGGTGGTGGTGGCGGTGGCGGTGGTGGTGGTGGGGGTGGTGGCGGTGGCGGTGGCGGTGGCGGTGGCGGCGGGGGCGGTGGCGGTGGCGGTGGCGGTGGCGGCGGTAGTGCTGGTGGTGGTGGTGGTGACATGGCACGCTCTGTAGCTGTAGCTGCTGGTTTTTGAATTGACCACCTGGGGGACGCAAACATTCCTCAAATCTCGGACTCTGAATGTCCGCCTGAATAACGGGCAACATGTCATGCTCCGTGCTGCTGGCGAAGTGCCCATGAGAACGTGGGCTCGCAAAGGAGCCTCCTGGGCTGAGAGAGGTCTCCTCGAAGCATGTCCTGGCGGTGGCCGAATGAAACTGGTGAAGCCAAAACTGAGACTGCCGAGCAGTTATATTTGTACCGTTGCATCAACTGCCGATACTACCGCCCAGCCCTGGTCACCAGCAGCTCGCGCTCCCGCGTCAAGGCCATGGACTTCGTGAATGCCAGCACACATGACGGTTGCACATGCATGAAACGAAGCACTTGGTATTACTGAAAGATGACTTGAACGGCACGCACCACAAATGCATCAGGCACGACTCCAAATTTTATCACAAGCCAGTGGGCTGAAACTGGTCATTCATATAATTACTGCACAAAAGTCGGAAACGCAACTTCAATGTCGTCGCTTGTGACCAGCACCACAACTGTGAGAAAAATGTGTCCCAACTGTAAGCAAGCACACGACTCAGCAAGAGGATGTCAGCGTGTGTCCCGCCGCAGTGTACTGCTGGTTGCGCTGACTATTCTACTCAATTCTACTCTTCCTCATGGCCTCCACCCTTGCGCCACGAGCTCAGGCTCTGGAAAAGAGGCGCTGCCTGTGTTCCGATGCTCTCAGACTACGACTGCCAAGCAAAACAGCAACCACCAGGATTCCTAAGCATACCTCACAGCCAGCATCATCAGTATGGTTCAGGATCAATGACGATTTCATCCTCATCACCTTATCTTCGCACGCCCCGCCACCGCCACCAACACCACCTTCTTGGCCAGTGCCACCACAAGCATGGCAAGGTGGTTGCAGGACCTACGAAAAGGGGCTGTATGCATATTAGAAGCTTATGCTCTGAACTTCCTGCCAGCGTTGAAAACATGTAACATGGCAAGAATCTGCTGACGGGAGAAGTGTAGGCACACTGGAATAAACACGAGTTCACAACCACTTACGCATTCCAGCTGGTACGTCAAGAAGGAACAATTATGAACAATTGACAGGCACGAGCCGTGGCAGCCCACAGCAAACGAATCCGGAGGTTGACCGCAGGCAGTTCAAGCGACGAGCACACCGGCTGAATCGAAACAAGCTGCTGCCAACACCAAAGGAAAGCGCCGAGACATTGCCAAGGCTCGGCTGGGGTGCGGAGATCCAACAATCAAACCCTTTCAATAGCACTGGATATTCAATTCAAGGGATTTGCAAGCAACGCTCAGCTTAAGCCCGTAAACAGCCAAAGAGAGGGCCAGCCTACCAGACCTGGGGCGATTGGCTCAAACTTCCTCACATCTCGACACTGACACCCTAAAGCTCTTTTACTCCTCGCTGTTTGCCAGAAGCTCTTCGCAAGTCTTCTTGAAGGCCGCCGCCTCCTTCCTGCACAAGAGCACCGCTGCTAAGTTCCCTGAGAGTCGCAGCCTGCCCTGACCATCCTGACCCGGCCTTAGGGGCCGGCGATGAACCTTCATGGTGCGCACAGACCTAGGACGAGGACATCCGTGGACCGAACACCCCCTTGTTCCCAGCTCTTACCGAGCACCTGCCAAACAACGCTTCTGCCTTGCAGCTTGGCTGCGCCCGGCTGCTGAAAGCACTGGTTTGCTCCCGCTGTGGCTTGTACCTTGCCGGGGGAGGCGAGCCTTCGGAAGCAACGAAAGTCATCAGCGGGCCGGGCTGGGCCTGAGGAGCGATGCGAATCGCTTGATCAGGAACCAGAGGTAGCACTGGGTCAGTTTCTGCACATCTTCCATGTACCTCAACGTCACACGTCTGGCATACCTGCCTACCTGCCAGCTGGTCGATGTTCTGCGAATGCTAGCACACCAGGGTCATGACCTGTTTGCGTTTCCAACCATCTCCTGACAGAGACGCATCGGAACAGCAGCATCTTTTGAGCCACTCGCAATGGGCGGTTGCATCTTTTTTCCGGGCATCGAACTAACCAGGCAGGGGAGCCTTCATTTGGTCGTCATGCTGCTGCGCCCATGCCACCTCGTCAGGTGAGCCCGTGCTTCACTTTCACCACCATCACTGCAAATGCAGCTAACAGATTAGAAGGAAGGGCTCCATTTAGGCACCTTCTGCCCAGCATCGTTCATGGAGACGACCAGGACATGAACTCCATCCTCCACCAAACATGGAATTGCCAGAGGAACCAAGCATTCGCCGAGCAAAAAAAGAACAAAGGTTCGATCGACAACGAACGTCGACAGAATAAATGGAGATCAAAGCGACCAGACAAGCAGACGCACCGAGAAGCCACAGCAAAACACCTCACCACAAATATAGAATGCATCGTGGTAAACGACAGGGCACGCAGGCAAGCGCCTTCTGGAATCAAACTCCGTAGATCGAGATTATCGATACTGGCATTTGCTGCCGTCTCTAGTCCCCGCACATGAAAACTTTCGATTGAGTCATAGTTTAGTTTAGTCGTCATAATTCGCACATACATGTATGTATGTATTGCCGGCTCTAGTGCACCCGCAAACAGGACGGAGAAAAGTCCCGATAGCCGCACAAAGTAACTGGTCACGAACTCGCCAACAAATGCGCCTCTGGCGACCAGCAAAGCTCAAACTGGCAAAGCGAGGCTCCTGTAAGCCACCGTGGTAGTGCTCATACACTGGCTGAGATCCCACAACATTCACCTGACAGTCTCGCTGCCGTGTGCTAGACTGCTACAGGATGCGGCTCGTGCTGAAAGATCTGAACGTTTGGAGGAGCTGGTGCTGCCGAGACTCGTTCTGCATCATTAGCACCGCAGAGGTCGTCGTTAGCTTCTGCTTGAGCGAGCCGGAATAGCCGTTTCCTGCGCGGTGCTGCCCAGGCTGACAGCCAAATAAATATCACCTTTGAGCCTGCCAGTGACACCTTCACCTTTGCAATAGGCCCAGGCTCGCACCTGGAAGGTCCAACAAGTATCGCCAGCGCGGCCACCTAAGACTCACATTTCGCTGCGAATGGAATCGGAGCGGAAAGTGAATCGATGACACATCGTTCCTACCAGTGTTAGGGTCTTTTCAGCGCCTGGCTTGTCAAGAGGGACGAAGCTCGGGTCAGTGTTGACCTTCGATATGCTTCGACGTCGATGAGAAAGATGCAAGTGGTCACTCAGACAAGCCGCCTGCTCAATGCTGAAAGAACTTCGTCGGAAGACGAAGCAGACAGAGACAGCTAGTCAATTGTAAACAATGTAAACATCGAGGCAATGACCACGGTCGCATTCAGCAGGTCATCTTCCAAAAAGGCCAGGTCCTGTCATGCTACACGTTAGTTCGCTGCTTCGCTCTTAAGTATGCTACAGTTCGCTGCCAAAGCACCGCCCAAGAACATGGGTGCCGTCTGAGGCCAGTTCAAAGTTTGGATTCTCCGACCATGTATCCAGGAAGCGCTTCCTGCAAGAGCAGGTGACAGGTCTCACCGATCGATTCGTCATGGCTCCGCCTCCCAGCGCCCACGTTACATGTTGAAACTCCCCTTCGCAGTCCTGGGAGAGCCACGATACATGTCTTGCAGCTCCACCGCCTCGGCGGCCCGGCATGTGCGCGCAGGCCATGCAACGAAATCCGCAACACTCCGAGGCATCGATGGAGAAGACGCTCAGAGGCTGCTGTGTTTGGGAGCCTAGAACTTGAAGTCTCCACGATTGGCGTTCCATGCTAGAAGCTGCTAAGGCCTTGGCCCAATTCACGGCACCACGGTCCGTTCCTCGCCAGAACGCTGCAGGCGTCTTTGCTTCCCAAGGTATTGCAGACATGTTTGACCTCAAGTGCAGAAGTCAAAGGATGTGTTTGACGATCCATACGAACACAAAGCTGTGAAACCGAATCGAGTACTGACTTCCGGGCATGTTAACCAGCGCTGGTCGACATACCTGACTCATGCAGCTGGAGAAGCAAGGCGAGAATCTGCGCAGACTGAAAGTGTCGCTGAGGTCCCAGCATTGGGAAAAAGGATATCCCAGAAATCTTCTGACGCACAGATGCTGAAGAGAGGAGCAGGGGTCCTGGCCTCACGAACCAAGCGCCAAAACCACGGAAGCCCCGGATTTGAACCTAACTGCCACGAGTCTTTACACCTTGAAGCAATCTGGCGGAGTACCTCTTTGTCCATGGGCCCGTAGAAAGGGGGTTTCTCATGCTCTTTCCTCGCAAGGCAATGTGGGAAATCAGGACTCTCCACTGTAAGAAGCCCTTGAGACGCTGTCCTCAGCAATGGCAAGTCACCATGATTCAGAACAATGTCGAAGTCCGGCAAGTCCACTGCAGCCTGAACGTGATCAGGAGTATGGCCAAACTCTGCTGCAATTGATTAACTACCGCGCTTTATATGCTCCATGCTAATCACGAATCTTTCTGAGTTGACGGCAATGAGGTTCAGTAACCTTGGCTTGGGTCAACAAGGCCTTCTGCCAATGATTTTGCGGCAGACCTATGCTATGAAACATGCGGGGCCTTTGCCCAAGGTGCCAAAACCACTTTACCAAGATTCCAACAAACGCTGCTTGCACGAGCTGTACGAAACGTGTTGGTGAGCCTAACTAATGCGTTCTGCAATTTTCGATGCCTCGGGCTGGCAGCTAACGAGGTGGGGGGAGACGTGAGGAAATGTTGTCATGGCATCACATCAAGTCAAAGGCTATGCAACTCTGCTTGCATGCGCAAGACGGTGGAAAAAAAACTACACCAAGTTCAGTCGGAAAGAAACATGGAGTGCAACCCCTTTCCTCTCAAGCTCCCGGACAGATGTATCTTCTTGGCACAAAATGCTCTTAGCCAGCTAGTGAAGCTCCACGACTAAGACCCCCAAGATCAGAAACTTTATGGAAACTCCCACTGCGTTGCAACCTCTGGGCGCATGTGCCAAGCAGGTCGGCTCAATCGCGCCAAAATCCACCTCGAGGTGCGAATGCTCGGGGATCACCTGCTCAACTTCTGAAATATAATATAATATAATATAATATAATATAATATAATATAATATAATAAGGACGTCGTGCCTTGTGGTTTTGGGGAGTTGGTGCTGCCGGGGCTCCGAAGTTTTCGACTCGCCGACAGACTACGAAAAAGATCAAAAGTGACAGGGAGCGTGTATGCTCTGTCCAGAAGTCCAGTGGCCTATCCAACACAAGCAGACTCTTAATCAGTAAACGGACAGACCCTCCTGCATGATCCGGCAAACCAAGCCAACGGCGAGTCTCCAATCCCATGAAGAAACGACTTGAAGCTCTTGGTTGAGGCTTCTGTCACATTCTTTCTTGGGACCAATGCTTTTTCATGTGCATATTATGATAGGTCGTAGCCCGAAGTGCCAGAACCAGCATCGTCTCCACCTATCCCTTCAAATGATCGTCAGAGGAAGCTATGAGCCAACCTACTTGGTGCAAACCGACTGCAAGTTCTCAGGCTCAATCAAAGTCAGAGTGAGCAGACGAGTAGTTCCCGGTACTCACAGTTCACATTGCCCGTCTGGCACACTGCCACAACGGAGACTCTCTCGGGAGAAAAGGTGCGGATGGCTTTCTCAGACGACATCAACAGCTACGAAAGCTTGGTTGGTGTCCTACGGCAGTTTTATCTCGCGCTGGTCAAGCAAGCTGCATGGCTCGGGCGTTCAAGCCACCCGAGATTCCAGGCTAGCGGATTTCTCGAGGAACTCTACTCTACAGCAGCTCTTGGAGCCAGGGCTCGGGAACCTAAAGAACCGCGAAACACCTCCTTGAAAGAGAAGAATCTCTAGCATGTGAGATACCAGTGACATTCTATCTGATGGAAGAGATGTTTTAGGGTGTCGCACGAGGAAACTAAAACAGAGTAACACTTCTTGTCATCATTAATTATTGCTATTGGTCTAATTTTTGTTGGTACTACTGATCAATAAATAGTCCTTAAAGATCTAGGACCCTAGGTTCTCAAGGTTCGCCAACTCGTTCTCGTCAAGCTCATTCAGGAGATACCTGGATACACATCACCCAACCCCCAAGCCCTTACTTTAAAGCCTTGCCCTACATAAACACACTGGAACTACACCTTTCCAGGCACTTCGAAGCTTCTGCCTTCCCGGATCACCCCGTCTCACCTCCGAAACCAAGAGCGAGTTTCACTGTCAAGCCGGTTATCGCAATTTTAATTACTTTTGTTCTTCGCACTCCATAGGGCTGACAACGAGGAAGCATTATAAAGGACCAGAAACTTCATGTGAAGCTGGGATGAATCACCACCTATAAGGATCTAAATCTATTTTTTTCTAGGCTTAGCGCTTCGAGAAGCGGCTTGGCCTTGTCATCGCGTAGCCCGTGCAGCAAGCCCCTGTTCCTACTGCGCCCCTACTTTGTATAAGTTAATAATGGAAAGGATCCACACAGTTTGCATATCCGTGTCATGCCAAAGCAACTCCCACGGCGACACTGTCTAACTACGATCCGGTGCAAGGCTGCAGCCCACACATATTGGGAAACTTCTGTAGTCTCAGAGTTCTCTTGAGTCAAGAGGCTCCGCTTCCATCGATGCCTTCAACCAGGGGAGCTCCGACGAGGCTGGATGTCAATCGACAGTCTCATGTCCGTATGTCACCCGGTGTACAGTCCGGTCAGTGGGCACGACTCATGTGCTTCAGGCATCGCCATCAAATCGGGATGAGCTTCCATTTTCGCGATCCCATACAGCTACACAATACCCTCCAGCCGCCCCGTCCTGGTCTTGAAGCTCTGGCGTCTTGGCAATCCTTTGTTTGGTGAAGCGCGGCCAGTGTTCACGTATGGTTTCGGCGGTGGACGCGACGGTTCATACTGCAGATTCTACGGCGCAGGCACTTTCATGTATCACTTTCTCAAAAGACACTTCTGATTCAAGAGTGATTCAAGCGACCAAGCAGTGCGGTTCAGTCGCATCTCTTCAACTGCCAGTGCCAGGCTGTCATCATCATCCCCTGTCTCGCCTCCAGCAGGAAAGAACCGCTCGGTGTACAGAGCACAGCTGCGAAAAATCTCTGAGGCCAGGGCGTCCCCAGCCCAGTCTCTGAATCTCCACGGCTTCCGCAGCCTGCACGATCCAACACAATGCAGGGCGTGGTGAGCAAGACCTAAAGGCGCACCCCTATTTTGATATATTTCCGCTCGGAAGGTACCATCCGGCTTCCAAAACTTGCTCACTGATTCTGGCCTGCACCATGCGGGCATGCCAGGCATCGGCGCAGGCGAAATAAAGTGCCAGTTTCTGCCTTGTCTCTGGTTCTACCGCCTCGGCCTTGGCGTCACTCATGCCCGATGTATCCCAATGTACAAGCACTTTGCATCACAAATCGCAAGTACACTTGCTTCGGCAAACTCTGCAGATGGCACCCACTGCACCCACCAACGGTGTGGAAGAGATCAGTTCGGGAACACGGTAGTGCCTTTCCCCTGCTCTGATCCAAGTGACTGCCCAACATTCCCGGCACGACTCAGCCATGGCTTGCAGGTCCTCCTCGTGGACAGAGAACCTCCCACGGCACGCGTCAGACAGCAAACCTAACAGCTGCAGATGCCTCGTGCTTCGGTATCTGAGTACCGGTCACACCACGAAAGCTTCTAACCTGCGTTTCCTTCCCCCTAACAAGCTGTGCAGCAACTTCGCTCCTGCACAGGCTACCAGAGCAGGATCCAGGATCAATCTAGCGCTCTTTTGACGTCGTTTGTTCTTCTGGAGGTTGCCTGAACACTGCTTCAGCATCTTGCTTTGCACAAGGCTATTTTCGACACTATTGTGTTTACTCCGTTGTTGGTAGAATATGGAAGGAGTCGATGCTGCAGCAGACTGCGTTTAAGAGCACGCAGATCTCAGCATTTATGCAATGCATCGTGCTTGGGATCAATGGGGGGATGCCTGGCTACAGCACGCAGGCAGTCTTTGAATGGCCTGGGCAGGTTTAGTATTCGCCTGGGTTTTGTTTGCTTTATGTTCGCTTGGAGCGGGATAGGGGATGAGGGAGGGTGTCTTGCATGAGATTGTATTATCGAAATTGGCGACGAAGGCACTCTTTGGATTCGTGCAGATTTGGCCACACTAGGCCCAAATTGTAGGACATGTCTACCTGGTCAATGATGAAGAGATAACAAGTGTATGTACATGGAATAATTTGACCATGCATGCTCAGACTGGTTAGGCCGGAGAGCTGGTATAGAGAAGCTTGAGATGTCTTTTTCTGTCGGGGTTTCATATCTACAAGAGCTGCAGCCAGGAAGCAAGACGGTGGGGGAATCCAAAAGATGCCAAAAGCAGCATGCAGCAAAACGACCGATAACAAGGCATGAACGGCGAACGGCGAAACTTTACAAAAAGAGTGACATTCGGAGAACTTGGTCCAGCAACCTCTGCCGTTTCCCACATCATGAAGCGGCAAACCGGCCGCAGCACAACACCAAAAGGATGCATCAGGATAATCAGGCTGTCGATGCTGAGTGGCCTCAAACTGTCTCCGTCGGGTTGAGGCAGCATGTATCTCTTGCCGTCCTCCATGACCGTCAGACCTGAACTGATGCATGACATCACACGAGCAGCGGGCCAAGGCACACCTACGCCAAGCATTGCCAAGTGGCCCAGAAGTCCAAGAGGGATGGTTGGCGATCGGCCCCGAAGAATATCAGCCTCAACAACCAGCAAGTCCGCCGCAAGACGGTCGCGGCAGCGCAGTTCCCACCTGTGAGCTTCGAGCTTGGGGCTTCACGGCAGCATATGAACTGCGTACGTTGGAACTCTCTGTAATCCCCCTTACTTATCGGGAAATGGCTACAAAAAGCATTGTGCTCAGGACTGGTTCCGTGGCATGTCGACCTCAAAGGATGCGAGTCGAACCATGCATTCGGATCCATTTGAGCTCGTGAGCCTCATGCCCAAAATGGTCGACTGATAAATCTGACCAAGGCAGAAAGAATCAACAACAAAACTCTCAACAACCCATTAAGGCATAGTGCAAAATAAACTCTACCGCAGTCAATGGAATCTGAGCGGCTCGCTTGTTAATCCCAAATTCTTAACCCCTTTAATGTTGAACCTTTACAGAACCCTACTAGGCCTCAAGAATCCTCTAGACCCTAAACCTGAAGCCGAAATAAGCCGAAAGTCCAAAGCACTTTATAAGGGGTTTGAATCTATGGAAGCAGTGAGCCCCCTGTCTTGGGGAGTATAATGATGATGGTGTATAATATTAAGACCCATAGTAAGAATAGTAAGAATACTAAAAATGGCGACGAAACTACAAAGAAGAAGAGAACTAATAACTGGAATTGATACTACCTTAGCATCAGTGCTATTAACAATAGAACAATCAGAATCACAATGATCGCGCCACCTTCACGGTCCAACAAGCCTGCAACTTCAGCACAACGCCCGGTGATGATACACGACCTAAACATCCCAACCCCAACCACACTCCGCATCCAACACTGAGCCCTGTACGCCCGACAAACACTGGGCGCTCTAGGCCCTTCCCCAATCTACCAATCTCAACCCCGCAAGTGAGAAGTGGTTGGAGCTAGGTTTCCGGCGTATCTTTACCAGAATCCTGCCTATGACACCCGCTCCAATAGATGGGGCATAGTAGCAGCTAGTGTCACCTGTAGTTGTCGAACGTCATCGCGCTATGCGCCCAAGGAATGCTGAACCATGACGGGAATTCTAACAAGTGGAAAAACCCCATATTGGAGGCCGATGTTAGAACAATCCCCATTGCCAACCCACCTTAGCTCCTCTGCTCGATTCTCTGCGAAGTTGGTCCAGGCTTCGCGTGCCGCATCTGAGACTTCTGGGGCGGGGGGCCGCATGGACTCCGGCACCTCGCGGGAGGCCAAGACTTGCATGCTTTTAAGTCTAGTAATACAGACAAAAAATATATTTATATATACTCTGATATGTATATGTCACTTTCATAGATCTAGCATTTGTCGCACTAGCAGCAGTAACAGTACTGGAAATCGTCATCGTGGTGTAATGGCAGCAGCGGCAGGAGCA
Organism: Symbiodinium sp. CCMP2456; assembly: GCA_905221635.1. Lineage (NCBI taxonomy): Eukaryota > Dinophyceae > Suessiales > Symbiodiniaceae > Symbiodinium > Symbiodinium sp. CCMP2456. The sequence goes on along the minus strand of CAJNDV010016335.1, from coordinate 117,717 downwards.
GGAGCAGGAGCAGGAGCAGGAGCAGGAGCAGGAGCAGGAGCAGGAGCAGGAGCAGGAGCAGGAGCAGGAGAAGGAGCAGGAGCAGTAGTAGTAGTAGTAGTAG
>CAJNDV010016335.1:90168-117514 GCA_905221635.1 Symbiodinium sp. CCMP2456 | reverse complement strand
TACTACCACTACTACTACTACTACTACTACTACTACTACTACTACTGCTACTACTACTTCTACTACTACTGCTGCTACTGCTACTGCTACTGCTACTGCTACTGCTACTGCTACTGCTACTGCGCTACAACTACGACGACTACTGACTACAGCTACGGCTGCTGCTGCTTCTGCTACTGCTGCTGCTGCTGCTGCCTCAGCCACTACCCCTTCTCCTGCGACTGGCAACGCAATTGCCACTCCTTTTGCTACGGCCACGACGACTACGGCTACGACTGCTACGACTACGACGGCTACTGCTACCCCCACTGCCACTGCTCGTGCTACCGCCACGACGTAGGCCACGATCACCCACCACCACCACGACGACTTCTACTACTAACACTGGTGGTGCTGTAAGGAGAGAGACATGGAGCCGGCCTGCTTGGCTTCAGACAATCGCACCGTTCGCCGAAGTCTCAGATGAACGAGGCCTTCCGGAAACTGTAAGCTGTTGGGAAGGTTTCGACATCCCGCTCCGCTTGCGAACTCAAAAGAAAGCATCACCACCCTTAAAGCAGAGCAAGGAAACTATAGACGATAGTGATGGCAGTAGCGAGTGCTTGGCTGCAAACTCACTTTCTCTTGCGCGTATGCAGACCGGACACCCCCAAGTGTAGAGACTCCACGAATCGAGTCCCAAAACCTGAAGCTACAAGGGAAACCTGTCAACTCTAGCGACTGTTGTTGTCTATCGGACATCTCTCCACGTCGACTTCTCACGGCCTCAACGTGCAGCTGCGAAGACACTGAAGACATGGAAACCGGACAGAGCAGAATCAAGCTTGGAGGGTAAGAGGCGAGAGAGCCAGCGAGTCAAACAGGGCTCGGCGACTGCAAAACTCCAAAGCCTGGACCGACGAAAACATCTTCAAACCGAAGACTACCCTCACAGCACCTGCCGCCGCCACCGCCACGGGGAGGTGAGAGACTCGCCGAAAGCTCGGCCTGCCGCACCCTGTCGAAACTGGGCCTCAGCTCTGCTCCTGTACAGAGATTAAGAACAACTACCACGGCAAGGGGAACCCGACGGCACTATGCGAAGGTCTGGCTCTCAGTTTTCAGCCTCAACATGTTTCCCTCGACAAACTCGCTTGGTAAACGATCATGCTGCCGCTACTGTTGGTCCTGGCTGTCTCTGACACCGAAGCAACACGCCCCCCCCCCCTCTCCCAAAGCCTTGTGCCAAGGCTCCAGGTAGCCAAGGCCCAGAGCTTGGAGGCACTGGAAGCTCAGGAAGCTGCATGGCTTCCCGGCACTTTGGCTGGGATCCGGTCTTGTTCCAAACTATATGTCTGTGCATACTTTTCACGCGTTCATGTTTTTTATACCGACTCCTTGGAGGCATTGAGGCTTCCTTCGATTCTCTATTCTGGCGATGGCAGCCTCGGGTGAACTTCACCATGGCCATGTGCAGCTGCGCGAGCGCGGCATCTACGTATGCGCTGGGTTGGTCCATGAGCTCCCCTGACTTCTGATGAAACAGGGCCCGGGAAGACATGTCATGCTGTACCCCTTGTGCTTACGGACCCATGGGGATCGAGGCAATGCCTGTGCACAAGAAAAAACATCCCCTGACTGCAATGTGAAATTTGGGGATCCTCCGGCCCCACCCCTAATCTTTCAGCGCGAACCTTACTGCAACGTGCGGGGGCGTCATTCCGAAGCAGTGCCTGTATGAGATCCTCCCCGATCAGCCGGTACAGAACCTGGGAGGTGAACCCCGACATCAGGCAGGCCGGAGGCCGCACGAGGCACAGCCCTCACTCGATCAATAAGCAACCTCAACGTCGGGCAACAGAAGGACTGAAATGCTCTGCAAGAGCTCAGGGCGCTTCCGTCTTCTGATCCGTGGTTGGCCGGAAAGCACGAATCTGGTCCTGGCGGTTGCAAGAATGTCACCTTCTTGGCAGTCGAACCGATCTGGATTTTGCAGCACTTCGGTATGACAATGGCTAGATCTAGGGGCATGAAATCACGAATTACAGACAAATTGCTACCGCTGCGTCAGACATTCCACTCCCACAGGGACATGAAGGCAGTAGGCCAAGCCATGCAAAGCCCTCATTCAACAGGCGTTGGTGTAAGCGCGGCCGACTGGAGCATAAGAAACCCAAACCAACCACGAATCCCCGATCTTGGCCTCCAAGTAGATACCGCCCCTGGCTCTCCAGGGCTCCAATGCCTGCGCCGAGTACTGCGTCCTGCTAGCTACTGCTACAGTCGTGTCTTCTTTCACGCACGTGCACATGCACGCACGCAGACATGCACTCACCGAAACAAGCGAGCGTGCACACCTGAAGTGAAGCCTGCCGCAACTTCTTCTGTGCAAAGCACGCCTGTCTGATGGGCGCGAAGAAGTTACACTTCCCAGATGCGGTGCGCGCAAAGCGCACAACACAGCGATTGGCTTCTTCTGCGTCCTGCTATTTGGGAGGCATGCTGACACCTGGCAGTCACTCCCAACCTTCTATTAGTTCCGTCAATGGGAGCTCGGCCATGGACCGGTGCAGAATGGAAGGATCTCTCTGTCATGCTCTCTGTCATGATGGCAGCTGGAGGCCTAAGACTTGCTGCTACTCCCTCGTCTCCTCGGCTTCTGGCAGCTTGGTAGACTCCGCCTGTGCATGGGCGGATTTGCTTAGCAGGAGAAGGCGTGTTCACAAAATTCCCATAAACCTGTCCTGGCCCAGATGGATCGATAGCTGGTAGCCAGCCGACAGGCGCGCAGCTGCCAGTGGCAACGGGTGGCCTGCCGCGGCTGTCAGCAGGTCCCAAACACCTGTCCTTGGCTAACTTCGAGATTTCCGGGCGCATGTCGGCCTGCTCTGCTCGCTATAGTCAGGTATGCTTGAGTACTGAGCGAAACTAATCGAACACGAATTCTGAAGGCTGGCCGTGTGTCTGCTTCTGGGCTACGCCGACGAGCCCATCACTTTCGACATCATAGACAGGAAGTCTAATCCAAGCCATGGCTAAAAGGGCAGCCGACGCCACAAGCTGGCACTCCCTGGCCTCCTCACTAGCAAGGAAAGCCCAGCTTGCTGCCATCAGGCCTAGCTGGCCTAGCTCCGTGCTTGGTCGCGGAAGCAGTCTTTGCTGCAATGTCCAAGCATATCCGTCAGAGTTTATGCAAGGGTCGTCCCTGGAGTGGCTTTGCAGACATCGGTACAGCAGGTAAAGCAGCTGAAACACGGGCCACCCAGACCGTACGACTGTGTTCCAGCCGAAGGCCTGCAATACGTGGAAGTCCCTGCTCAGCAGCTCCTGGACCTCTGTCCCACCCAGGCCACCCAAACTCGGGGAGCCTGCAGGCAGAGCTTGTGCCAGGTGTAAGGCCACCTGGCCCAGAGGGCAATCCTCCTCTCCCAGCTCTTCCCTGAAGTCTTCCACAAGAAGGGCCACATCCCCCAGAACCAAGGCCACCTCCCTGTTCGAGGCTGCCGGGACGCTCGAAACTCGATAGAGACGACCGCGAAAGCGGCGCCAACTGCCCTGACATTGCAAAATCTCAGGCAGCGACAGACTCGGAAGTATCCCAGTAAGAAGTATCACCACCCATGCAGCCATAAACATCGGCACCGTTCTTCGCCATGGCGTCAGCTGGAAGTATTTAGAAGTCTTCGTTTCATGCAACTTGTCGGCCAGGCTGGTCAAGCGCTACATCAGCACACCCAAACTACCAAGAAATCAAGATACAAAGTATCTCCTTTGGCTAATTGCCACCCGGTGGGATCAAACCTGGTTAGTGCAATTGAGACCACAATGACTCTGGTGTGGATCCTCGGTTTCGTGATTGAGGATTGCTGAGCAGTGCGAGAAGCTGCGGTCGTCAGGAAACTGCGTGCACCTGCAGGCATTTGCTGATTTTGCAACCTGAATAGCCTCCAATAGCCTCCAACCTCGAAGCCACCTTCATATCTAGTCATCACTACTATCTGTCAGCTCGTACTTGCAGTTGTTTTATGCCCTAAATTCCTTCCTGTTACCACTACCGCGAAGTAACGACGTTGTCATCTTCCTCTTGCGCTGCTGGGACATACTGGGAGCCAAACCGCACACCCACCTTGGATAAACTCCTGCTGGTAAGGCCTTGGTGAGTTGATTCATAGGTCCAAGATGGTCCAAGCATGGTGGTCTCCACAGAAAGACGTCGATTGCACAACCCTTATGAAGTGTTGCAAACTATTTCGTCTGGACGGCGGCATCGATGCCGATCGATCTGCTCTGGCCTTACCTAGTTGCCCGTACTTACCGCTCTTTTCTATTTACCAACTTCGCACAGTATCGAAGAAACAGAGAGCGCCAGTGCCATTAGACGATGGCGAGCTGCATTTGTTTGTGGTTGTAACAACTGATAGTACCCATATCATCAGCACCAGCACCACCATCCTCACCATCATCAGGGGTATCATGCGCGTCAGCATCCCAGTCATGACGGTAAGCTGTCTGATCGTAGTAGCCGTCATGGTGACAGTGGCAACACTAGTACAAGTAGCAGCAACAGTAGCAGCAGCCTGCCTAACCAGTCGCGGTAGCAGCAGGAGTAGCATGAGCAGTTGCAGTAGCTGTAGGGTTGGTGCTATCGTCGCCGTAGTTGTAATCGCAGCAGCAGTAGTAGTAGTAGTAGTAGTAGTAGTAGTGGAAGTAGTGGAAGTAGTGGAAGTAGTGGTCGTCGTCGTCGTCATGCAAGCTCGGGGGGGCACCGTGGCAGACGAGTGAGAAACACAGCCTGGCGAGGAGAACAGTCGCCTTCGCCTTCGACCATTTGATGGTTTGTTGCCCTGGACGCTGCTTAATCAAGTAGAGCAATGTGATAACTTTGGTGACAGTGATTCTCGCATGGTCGCTCGACCAGGACTCCGCGAACGGACTTGAACACCTGATTGCAGACTGTCTTGGGCAAAATCTCATCGATCTGATGCCGGCTTCGCCTCCATCACCGGAGGGCGTTGGTTCTGCTGATAGTAGCCCAAGAGCTTTCTGGCAGGGTTTGCAGGCTACAGTATGGTGTGGAATTCCATCTTTGGCTTCCCTCCCGCAATGCTTGGCGCGTGGGCGACATTGGCATGGATGACATTGGTACATGCACGCAACTTCATGTGCTACATAAGATGAATAGCCAGTCTGATCCAGCACAGGTTCGTAGCCGATTGAAACGCTCGCTGCAAACTCACACTTGTGCTGACACCTGCCAATGGGCACGACATAATAGCCACGGAGAAAACAGAAACCAACAGTGGCCCTCGGCAAGGACATCACGCAAGTATGGTGTGTTGGCGATGTTTTCTTGATCCAACTACTATTCATGCTTTTCCCAGCTCATACGCATCTGCAGTTCCCTCCAGTTTCACTTTCGTTGAAGGCCTTTGGAAGTGGCCAACCTGGGCTCAAGCGAATGCAGCTTCGCAGGGCGCCGATCTGTCGCACGATCTGGGCTGCTGACTGAGAACGCATAGTTGTGGACACAGGAGGCCTGCCAGGAGAAAGATCATGCGCAAAGGGCATCGCTCAATTGGCTCTTAGAGCTCTCACGGCTCACACAAGGCAGGCAAGCATGCACAAGTCTGGCGAAACACTGAAAGACCAGAATGATCCAGTACACGGGAGGCTGCTCGCAACACACACCGACCTAACTCCTAAGAGCATGTAGACCATGCACCCAAATACTAAGCACGAAGAACAGCCATCCCACATACTGACAAGGCGGGTCACAAAAGCGCAGATCCCAAACAAGACTCTACCAAACCCAGACTTAACACCAACACTGCTACAGCAAGATACTGGGAGTGATACTGGGATACTACTCCTGCACGACCAACTTTTTCAAAAGATCAGAGCATCCCTACCATCCTTCTCGCTGCCGAGTTCAGACATTAAACCATAAAAATCCACTATCAGCCTAATCACTGACTGGAAACAACTGGCAGTCAGTTAAGAAAAGAGAGCTCTCCCACGTCTCCATCAAAAAGTGTATTGTAAGGGGCTGGTTTCTCTATGCAGCTCCTACAATGCAAAGCTTGAAGGTTTGATGGGGATCCCTGAGCCAACGCCAAATCCAGGACGTCTACCAAGGTGACAGGATGCAGTCTCAGAGGCTTTAGGGCCATCCAGCAGCAAGTTAGGGCTACCTTACTGTGACCTGTGGTCGTACCTGTATTCGTGCCCTGGCTCGGCGCACGCGACGCCGGGTGTTCGGTTCCTCGTTCGTCAGAGGTGGCAGTGTGTCGGACCTGCTTCACAGGGTCGCCCGGCGCGTAGGCAACGCCAAGGACGGCCAGTGGCCCTTCAGAAGCTCCAGCGGAGCTTTGCTGGCGCCAGGGAGAGGTGCGAAACCCCCTGGTGCGGTCCTTCCTGTTCGACGCGAGCCCCAGGGAGTACGGAGGATGCTGCCGTCGGAGCACTGACTGAATGCAGGTCACTGCGGAGCGGGTCTCCGAGCGCCGCTATGCCCACCTCGTGTGCCCGCGCAAGTCGTGGATCCGGGACTGCGAGGGGTGGTTCCGCAGCAAGGCCCGGGAAGTCCTCCACCCGCAGGGCATCCTCTTCGGGCAGGCAACCGGTCTCGATGATCTCCAGCACTTTCGCCCACGTGAGAAGCCCGACTTCGGCATAGTCGTCGACAAGCAGCTCGGCAAGCCCACCAATCTTAATGGAGCTAGAAGCCCTGGCTCGCAAGCGCTGGAGCTCAAAGCTTTGTGGCTTAGTTCCTGTCATGCAGCTTGCTGTGTTGGATTCCGACTTCCAAGCTTGGTTGGGATCCTGAATGGTGGCTGCTGGCCCAGTATCTGACAAAAACCATGGAGTACACTGTGGCCTTTTGAGCTCCTGTGGCGAGAACTTCCACGATGCTTGGATAGCTCTTTGGACTTCATGGGCTCAGCCATCTTCGGGCTTGAGCCCTTGGCTTTTCGGACCCAGGCCACTACAGTACTGCTTTTTACTGGAGTGCGTTGGAAGCTTAGAAGTGCGACATGTCGGTATCAGAGACCATTCACTGCGACAGTTCGGAAGTGTACTAGCAGCACTAGCAGCTACAGGACTATCCGAAGCGAGGCAAGAGATACCCGCAGATGTCTACAACTGCTTCTTTGGTTCACCCATGTGCCCAGATTTCTGATCGGCGATAGCTACAAGTCCGCAGCCTCTGTGGTGTTGTCGCACCAGGAGAAGGAGTACCTCCGGACGACTGGTCACGAGAGTTGACGGGCGAGCGGGAAAGACACAAACGCTGCAACCTGATCTAAGCACACCGAGAAAGTGCCAAGGATATCCGAGAAGCTACAGTAGCAACTCTGCTTTGAATTCCTTGGGCTTCTTGCAACCAGCAAAGCATCAGTTGGGAGGGCACTCCGGATAGCACATGAACGCCGATGATGAGCACAACAGCATGGCCACGCCTCAGGATGGCTCAGCGGTTGCGAGCCACGACACACCGTGCTACATCTTCACCCCTGGTGCTCAACCCGCTGGCGATTGTGCTAAGTCAAGAGAGCGGCTCAGGTGGCGTTTTCCATGTTCAATTCATCTCCATCTGACACTGCAGGACCTCCCCTGTTCCACAGGACTGACGGATTTGGGGACAATTCTTTGGCGCCCAACCCAAGCCATGGAGCCATGAGATCCGGCCGTCTGGGCGAGCACCTTGGCTCTTTGCAAGATCGGGAGCCCCGAGTGGAGTAGTTGGTGTAACATATTATATATATATATATATGTATATGTGTGTGTGTTTTTATCTATTTATTTATTGATACATGCGCATATACATATGTGTATATATACATAGATACACACACACATATATATATATATATTGTATAGTATATTTAGTGATGTAGTGTGGACTAACCCGTATGAGACATACAGAAGTCAATGTCAAGAGCGGCGCATGGGGGCCACATGGTCTCCCGGGTAGCCTCATGGGAGAACCATCAGCGCGCTATGTGCCATCGTCGAGCAGCAGGGGTTTTGAAGTGTTACGTCTCTGCTAAGCATGGCTTCGGTGGCTCTGCGAGCCCGGGGTCTGTAGCATGTCAACGGGATAATGGCGTTGCAAATTCTGAGCATTTACACCCTCTGCTTAACCAGCCCGCACTTGCTCTCAACTACATGCAGCTGCATGGCAAATCATGGTAAGCTGCCATGGGAATCGCTGGACTAAGACATCGGGCACCTCCGACACATGTTCATGCGGCCCATGTGGCCATAAGCGGCTTGAGAGGAAGGCAAGCACAAGTCATCACCCATGTGGTTAGACATGCGTCATCTTCGAGAACAGCTCATGACACCAGTTCGTCAAACCGACGTTGATGTGATGGCTTGTTTGATAGCTGGAGTAAGCATCACGGCTGTTCAGAGTTGTCCTTTAATCTCCGCTTGCTCTGCTCCTTGAGGTGGCTGTCTGCGAGCAGAAACTGCTAAACCATCGTAATTGTTGCATCGATGCTTCACTCTGTCTTTTGCCTTGCCGGCATGGGCCGTCATTGCCCTTCATCGACCAAGTGTTCGGCGATTCCCAGGCAGACCTTCAACGTCGACGGAAGAATCTCGCTGTAAACCCTAAACCTACAAAGCTCTTGAGCTCTTGCCTTGAGCGTGAAGGACTCGTCCATTCCTCAAAACACTTGCAACAAAGGCCATGGAGGAATGGGGCGAGGGAACAGTCGCAATCCAGTCTAGGCGACCTGCCAGAGTCGAACGCCGTCACCTCGCATTTCTGTTGCGAACATACGTTGGTTTCACTTACACCACACCTAGCATAATACGATAGAGTAGTCAAGGAACTAAGCTGTTCGCCAAACTGAATGCTGCTGGCTGTTTCGTGGCATAATGTGCCTCCTGAATTGATGTCGCATGATGTCACATGGACAGCTTGGTTCCCGCACCAACACCCACCGGCGAGTTGGGCACAGATAGACCTTACGTGTATCCGCTGGTCTTTCGTGCACGCTATTGGAGTGCCTGACTTCATGTACCCACGCCCGAGGAAGCGGCGCCAGGCTTTGTGGCGATTGTGTGCTCCATGGCCTCACCAGCCTGTGCAACGTCTCCAGCACTTGGTTTCAATGTCTATCTGCACACGAACTGTCACAGCAAGAAGGCAACACTGAAAGCAAAAGGTTCCCAATTCTGTTGGCTCCAACACATTTGAAAGCCTAGCGCGTGAGCTCCCCTTCATGCCTCCTCGGCAGGTGGAAGGCCTGAGTACTTGCCAGTGTCTGGGCCTGTTTTGATATTTGGCTATCTTCTTCTGCGCCACGCTCTCTTTGTTGGGTATGCCAGTTACTCAATGCCCAACCGAATGATCGAGAACGGCGATCTTCCCAGTGCAGCTGGCGCTCAACAGAGATCAAAAAACACGGTTTGCTCCTTGTTTTCAACTTCCCTAGTCTCTTTCGAAATTTTGAAGACTGTTTCGACGAGCGGCTTGCTCCTTGCTCTAAAACTCTCCAGTTCCTTTCGAGCGGTTTGCTCCTTGTTTTCAGATTGTCTAGTCTGTATCGAAATTCTCCAGTCTCTTTCGAACGGGTTGTTCCCTGCTCTGACACTTTCTATTTCCTTTCGACGGTTTGCTCATTGGTTTCAAACTCTCTAGTCACTAGTTTGCTCCTTGTTTTCAGATTCGATAGTCTATTCCGAAATTCTGTAGTCTCTTTCGAGCAGTTTGCTCCTTCTTCTTCAACTCTCTAGTTCCTTTCGAGCGGCATGGTCCTTGTTTTCAATTTCTTTAGTCTTTTTCGAAATTTTCAAGTCTCGTTGGACGAGCGGTTTGCTCATTGTTCGGAAACTCTCTAGTCCCTTTCGAGCGGTTTGCTCCTTGTTTTCAATTTCTCTAGTCCCTTTCGAAATTCTCTAGTCTCTTTCGGGCGGCTTGCTCCTTCTTCTGAAACTCTCTAGTTCCTTTCGAGCGGTCTGCTCCTTGTTTTCAATTTTCTCTAGTCTCTTTCGAAATCCTCTAGTCTCTTTCGAGCCGTTTGCTCCTTCTTCTGAAATTATCTAGTTCCTCTGGCGGGCGGTTTGCTCCTTGTTCTCAACTTCCTTGGTCTCTTTCGAAAGTCCCTAGTCTCTTTCGAGCGGTTGGCTCCTTGTTTTGAAATCCCGAACCAAAAAGTGATTCCTGTCGGCTCTAACTAAGCCGAAACTTATCCCTAATTTTTTTGAACCCAGACTTTAATTCCTAGACCCTGAACCCTAATCACGCAAATTACTTCCAATTTCCCCAGCCCAAAACCCGACCCCTCTCCAATCCTCGCTGCCCATCGAAGCTGGGGTTCTGACTGGATGGCCTCAGAGCTTTTAAGATGTTCTTGATGGCTACAGGCTACATATAAGTGTATACATATATATATATATATATATATTACACATTATGTATTATGTAAATTATGTACTATTGCAGTTGCCACTGAAGGTCTTGGGGTTGTAGGAGCTCCGGGCTCATTCAAGACGCGTGCCGAGGTTTGAGTTTTCTGCACCTGCACCTGGCACCTAGCAAAAAAGGTGACGGCGCCAAGACTAGTGCCAACTTGCTGCCGTTTCGTTCACTAGCAGGAGCAGCTGAATATCCCGCCACTCAGACTCTGCAACACACATGCATTGCTGCATGTGCTCTTGTATATCACTCGCTCTATGCCGTCTCTCTACTCCAACATCCTCAGGAGCTTACCGGGCGGATCCCTTTCTGAGGATGCAGCGTTTGCAGGAAGCTTCTCAGCTCATCGCCTGAATGTTGAGATCGCATATGGCCTGGCCTTTGTTGAGTTGAGCTTTCAAAAGTGGTTGGGTGAGGCCTTCTTGGCACCTCCGAGCCTCTGTAGACTAGAACACCGGCAGCTTTGGAACTACATCTGGGGTCACTGCAGAAAATGCGACGGCAACACAACAAGTCTTGTGCGCGGCGGCTGCCTGCATTGTGATGTCCGTACTCCTGAGGCCATGGCGCCCATCTGGTGCCACCTGAACCATATTTCACAGTAGGCGCGAGGCCCTTGCACCTACCTTCCCAGCAACTTCTCTTAAGACTCTGCAGAGGGAAGGAAACCTACTGATTGAAACTTTCGGAGGCGGAACCTCGAGGTCATCTGCATCCCTTAGTATGAACGCTGTCCTGGCAAGTCCTCAGACCCGCCTACCGTGAACACATTGCATCACAACTCGGAAAATGTGCTGTAGTCCTCGGGGGTGTATCGCCATCAGAGGTACAAGTGAGCTGCTGGTGCTGTGTGCTTTTAAGCCTCGATCATCCTAGGCGGTGATTGTAGTCTCACCACTTGTTACCAGTCCCAGGCATGCCGGGTCGGCCTCGCTCCGCCTGACAGACGAAGACGCCGCCGCCTGCACTTAAAGGATCATGGGACTCAGTAAGAAGGGTTATAAATAAGGCCACCATACTTGTGATTATCTATAACCCCAGTTAAGGTACTTCTAATTGTACTTACTAAGTCCCATGATCCTCCAAGCATGGCACGCAAGGCTCAGCAATCCCAGATCGAGGCTTGTGCTTTCACGCTGGGACTGAGCCATGTGAGGTTTTTGGTGCAAAGCTCAGCGACGTGAGACACGACGAGAACGGATCATGGCCCACACCCGACGTACCCGTGTGCGAAGAAAAGCCCTTTTCTTACCTTGTATACTCTTGTGTTCGATGCTGAGTGGCTGTGCTTAGCTAGATTTAACTAGCGAGGCCACCCCTTCCAAAAGCAACCAGGTAAGCCGTCAAATGCTGAAACTCCGTGATGCATTACCAGAAACCAGAGAAGTGGGACTACCACTGCTCTACCCTTATTTATGTCCCCCGGCCCCGGTAAGAAGAAATCACCTGGCTGTGGACCTTCAAGCCTACTTGATAAAACGCAACACGAATCTACGCTCAAAAACCAACTCACGGGCCCTGCTCTCAGTATCTCTCTGAATATCCACCCTAAACCGCTAAACCCTTAAACCCCTTCTACCAAGTTTTGCATGTGCCCTCCTCCTCTAACTTGACGAGCAGGAAGTCGCCCATCTCCAGACGTCGGCAAGGCAACAGTAGCCTCCCAGAAGGGAACGACCACGAAGGACACGTGTCTTCTACGAAAAAACAATAAGAAAGGAGTCCACACCTTGATTCTCAAGTGTTACGTAGTTTTTGTTTCAAGATGTTGCATCTCTAGGGCTGCATCTGCTCAGGTATGGCTGGCTTGTCATGTAGGTGTCAACAAGGTTCAACACACCTCCCTCGCGCTACCACCATGACATGACTGGCGGCACTCCACAGATGCGGCCCTGATGGCCGCTTCAGAAGCATCAGAGCTGCGTTACGGTAAAAGAACCTTAGCATTCCAGAGTATCTTAAGGACAGGTCAACTCGACCCCCTCCCATAGTTCCCCAGGCTGTAAAGTTGGGCAGCTTCATTTCAAAGCGACAGAATTCACGGCGAGCCACCTCTAGTATGAACGACGTGCTGGGCACAGGGAAAGAAGGCACTTCAGCAATGGCAAAGACCTTGACGTGTGCATAGGGTTTAGCAACACGTTTTGCCCATGCCGGCTTTCACCCCCCTGCCCTCATTAAAGGAGATTAACATGACTCCTCGCTGGAGTTCATTCTCACGGGCACCGCGTCAGGTCTCTTCCAGGGCAGTAAGCGAAGATTCACAGGATAACATGTCGCCCGATGAGACCGGAATCGCCACCCCAACGGCCTAGCATGACAGCGAGTCCAGGCAGAGCTGACGACCGTGAGGCCCATGGACCAAAGTGGAGTTTTCGGGGTCCGGGACTTATGGAGAATATTAGTACATCTGCCGGGTCTTTGCGGAGCTCTGCTGACAGCAAGAAAAATTAACTTCCGTAGAGCACGGCAAGGCCGTTTTATTGAGAGTATGCCGCAGCAGCGGCGAAACTGTCTGCAGACTTCTGCATACAGCGGGGCATTATCTCAGCAATTCGAGGAGCGGCCCAACTTCTCCAAGCTACGCGCTTTTGACAGTGGACTTTAGTCACACATGCAAACTGTGAGTTTGAAGTTGCTGAAACCTTCGGAACCAATTACCTCGTCGTCAACAGTAACAGCATGGAAATGCTTGGCATGCCCATGCCAGCTATGCCACAGCAGCTGGAATCATTCCGCGCAAAGCACTGTGGACCTGCGCCTGCCTTGAGCAGCGCAGTTTCACGGATCTCGAAAACTATGAAATGAATTCCGATGCAATGCAGTTTCTCCGTTGTACTGATCTTCCTTAAGAAGCCATCAAATCTGGTGTTCCAAACAAGGATGAAAGGTTTGGGTTTGAAGGTTCGACCTTCACTGAGAGTAGCCTTTCGTGCAATGTACTCTGGTTAAGGCAAATGCCGCATGGCGTGCTGCTTGATCTTGCGAAGGCCAGTTGCGACTACTGCCATCTTCGGCATGAGACGTGAGGCATGCAGCAGGGACTTTCCGAATTCGCTGCCTCATGCTGAGCCAGACTATGCACATCCAGCTCGTCGCTTCATCTCACGCTCGGTCTATCGTGACATAGAGCTCTAAACTCCCCAAACTCAATCGGCACTGGATTTGAGTAGGCTGTGATTTGGCTTCAAGCGCCACGACTTTGAACGAGGCGGGAGAGCGTAGAAGCTTGGATCAAAGACAACTGGTCACAGAAACACTCAGTTCTCCTTCGACTAGGCGCTCGACAGAAGCCTCGGTCTCTACGCTGGCTGTACCACTAGATATGCAACTTTGCACGAATGTGTCACAGGTATGATTCTCGTCAGGCTGAATAGACCTAAGGGCCTAAGGGCATTATATTGCACGGGTTGGTTGCAGTTGCTCGGAAATGATGCAAGACATCTATGGATCTGTGGCAGGATCAGTAGAAGAAGCAAAACCATTTAGCTCGAAGCATTTGTTCGCACATGGAGGTCAGCAAGCTCTCCATACCGCCCCTTCTGATACTGCCGATGTCAACACTACCTCACGACATAGTTGCTTTCCGAGCTGCTGCTTGTCCGTGAGCTTCACTCGTACGGGACCGTGGCGCCTGCTTGATATATCGAAGGAACAAAGTCGGAGCTTTGAAAGGCACCAAAAAATCTGCGCCCTATCCCGGTCACGACCGAGAAGATGTAACACTACACAATACGTGTATCGAAAACTGCACGGCAGAAAATGGAAAGCAAAACGCTTGCTGTGAATGCCACACCCACGACGACGACTACGACAGCGACGGTTGACAACAGTAGCTACTGAGCTACTGCTGCACTACTCCTGGCTGTTGGAAGTGTCGGGGAAGCATCAAGCCAAACATCCAAAATGCGGCACGAACACAACGGCCGAGTACACAGAGTAAATGGTGTCCCTGGTTAGCCACGGAACTGATGCGAGCACCAGATCACCATCATCCTCATCATCATCATCACCATCAGGATCTGCATCATGGCCTTCATCAACCCTCAGCATAATGTGAAGAACATCGTGCAGCGCAGCACGGTTTCATGGTATTTCATGGCAACCGCGCTCGGCTAGAAGGAAAAGTGAACGACGAATTGGACATCATGGCTGTACTTGATAATGTTCGTGAACGCAGGCAGATTGCCACAACGGTCATGATGATGATGCTAATGATGATGATGATGATGATGATGATGATGATGATGATGATGGCAATAATAACAGGGATAGCAGTACAAATTATGATCATGTCGACTTTGATGGTTTAATTGATGGCGATGGCAGGTGTCTATGCTGGAAGAACGACAGGAAGGAGCGAGTGCAGGACCTGTTGCAAACAAATTGGACCGGTCTCCGTGCACATTGGACCGATTGCCCTGCCTGCACTCAGTACGTTTAAAGATCGTAAGTATCGCATCGAAGATTCCACAGGAGAGCAGATGCAGCATGTGAGTCAAGCCATGTCAAGCCCTTGAGGATTCTTCATCTCTGGTCCAGCCTTTCGTGCTGCGCGCTCGAAGGCACGTGCTTGGCACGCAGAACGACGGAAAGCCTGACGATGATCGTTGAACCGACAGGAGGCAAACCATCGAGTATACATATATATATATATATAACAATACAGCTCTTTCCGGCCACGACGGAACTGTGGTAAAGCACAGAAGGCTTGAAGTTCATAATCTTAATCTTTAGGGTTGCTGGCTTGATGCTTTTTAAGGTTGGACTTGCCACAATCTGAGTATCCACACATGCAATCTGCAATCTCTTGAGATCAACACCGGGCCCTAATCCCGGAATCCTTGAAAGACCCATTGTGGCCTCTCTTGCGACTGCGAACGCTTGACGACTGCACGCAGCTGGCGCTCCCCCCCTTGATCGCCTCAGCCATGAGCACTACTGACGGAAGAACTACTAACTGCAACCGCTAGATACTGTTCTTGTTGTTCGGCTGCTCTTGTTGTTGCTGCTGCTGTTGTCGCTGTTGATGTTGCTGACGTTGCTGTCTTTGGTCTTGTTCTTGCCGCTGTTGGTAGTGATAGGGTTGTCATATGCATGTGAGCGCAGTGCGAAGCCTCGTGGCCTTGATATTTTTCCAACAAAGCAGGGTTGAATTTTGTCGGGAAATACGCTGAGGCTGTACGAGCAAACATTCTAACTTCCTTCAGTATGTTGCTGTTGAAGTTGGCGCTGCTACCGCAGCTGCCGCTGCTGCTACTGCTGGCGGGTGCTGCTTTGCTGCTGTTGCCTGGTAGAGTAATGGGGGTCTGGCTGGTCGTGCTGCTGCCTCCACTGGCTCTGCTCGCTGTGTCCGTACTGAGATATTTCTTTCGCGACGACTACTCGGCTGTACCTTGTCTAGTCCTCCACTTTGTTCTTCGAATCTTCACGTGTTTTTTGTTGGAGTCGGTTCTGCTTCCTCTTCTTCCAGCCAGGACAACCCCCTCCGCACATTAGTCTTTGTTTTGCCTTGGGTCATTGAGGTTTCGGTGAGGTTTCGGTTCAGGCGAGCATAGTAGAAGGCAAAGGGTCGCAGCCTACACAAGTGCCTTCCGAACTGCAGGACATCCCATATGGTCGTTGCATCCTCTGACAAAAGAACATGGCCACACTTACACCGGTGCCACGACTATCGCGACAGACCCAAGCCCAGGCAGGACTGGCGGCTCAAGGGTGACGTCGGCCGCTGCACAGACCGGGCCTCTGATGCCCGGTCTTTGCTGCCACTGCTGACCACCTGAAGTAAGGCAGCTCTTCTCCGGCACATCCGGACACTGTTTTCGGCGGCAAGGCTGTGGGGTTTCATCAGAAGGATTCTCACAACTTGTTGCAAGCACCCTGATTTCACATGTCTCCTCTCACCACTCACCAGCTGCTTGCGATAACCCAAACCAATCCTGCCAAACTTTACTTGAACAAATCTAAATGAGGGGCCTCTTCTGTCACAGTACGGCCAGCTCTCGAGAAGTCCTGTCAGAACTTGGCGTGAACACTGGCTCCTCACCACCCTGGCAGCCATAACTCTTGAAAGAAATCTTGATGCTTTCGGAGGTCACACCGTTACAGGAACCGGCTCCTCGTCCTCTGCAACAGCGTTCGGTAAGATCTCCCGCATGGTCGCAGGCGTGATGGACAATTCGCCCTGGCATCTGCCGATTTTCGGTGCAACTTATCCACCGCTTGAACGACTGGACATGTCGCACAGCTATAATTTGTTGATAACTGATAGGGCGGAGGATTTAAAGACAATAACGGACTTGGCCAAACACTGAGAGATGATCCAAGCTCCAACCGAAAGCAGCAAGTCGCCACGGAATTTCGGAAATTTCTAGATCTGGCAACTTCCAGGCAAGCTTCATCACTCTTCGACAGCGATATCGGCTGTTCTTCTGGACAAGTTGGTCCGATGTCAATCGGCTCCGCCTCCTTCGAGGCAGAAAGACGACTGACCTGTGTTTCATTCTCCCCATCTTACGGAATTACCCACTGCTGATTCACGTGCCAGCTGTCTGCTACCTCTCACTCCTACAAAATCCAAAGTTCTTTGTGGTTGTTTTCGTCGTCGCTTAAATACTCTAACTACCTGTTGACCTATTGGCCATCCCGTGAGACCTGTGTTGGTTCTGCTGCTGTCTGTATGTCAATGTCAATCCGACATGCCATGGGCGGCCTACTGCATAATGCTTCGTGGAACGTGCACATTTAGAGATCGGAGAGACCCGTGGTAATTTCGTAATCTCTGGAATCCATCTTGGCGAAGCAATCAACGGAGTGTTTAGAGTTTAGAGGCCATCCGCCCTCCCCGAGGCCGAAGTAGTTGCGAAAGACAGGTCCCCTGAAGAAACCCTTGTCATGTAGAACAGTGCGAACAGGACTGAGCCAGCATACCTGTTGGAGGCCGATTCGGCCGATGTCACTGCCTGTTGGACTATTGGTTCCAACAGTAGTCAGTAGTCACTGTAAGTCATGCTTGATCGTTGGGGCGTAAGAGGCTTGTGGGCCCCGTTTCTTCTGAACCTTCTGAAGACCCCCCAGCCCAAGTTGTCCTCCACAGCTGCTGATACCGGCTCTTGCTGGCAAGAGGATTCGAGATGCAGTGAATCTCCGCCCTCCGCCTGAGGCTCCTGCAAAACGCTCATCTTGACTAGATCTGCTGTCGTGCTTCGTGTAGCACTTAGTACTTAGTGTGATGAAATCAGAATACATCCAGGACCTTGGCTGTGCAGCAAGTCCCGGTTCAAAACATCTAATGAAGCCGATCACTGAAATGTGACCTCCCTGCATGTTGTTGGAAGACATTCCAGCTCCGCATGCAGTCCTGAAGCTGTACAGAGGTTCGGGTAGCATGAACTTTCCCGAACAAAGACGGTCTGGCCGAGGCAGTCGATTCTTGGCTCAATGGGGACTTGATGCTGGAGAAGGAATGCTGCGACATCAGCTTGTGCTTCTCCTTGGATTGCAAGTTACCCGAGAAGCCATGGAAAGGGAACAGCTTTACATCTGACTCGACTTCTATAAAATCTTGCGAATCAGTGACCTCAACTGAATATCCGAGATGCTATCGACGCTAGCTGCCCCCACACTATCAGAAAGCATCGATCAACCGCATGCAGTCCCGGAATTTCTGACCGTGCAAGTGCAAGGATGCATGGGTCGAGGCACCACGAGCAGGTTATCGAGGTCCTCCTTTGACGGCAGCCGGATGATGTTTCCGTTTCGCTGCGCTTCCTGCCAGACTCACCCGGGACCCACCAGACACCCTTTGACGCTACTTTGGGCATCAAGAGCAGGCCAACATTCTTTCTGTGATGCTGGGGTCCTCAATCAGATCCAGCAAGACCACTTGGAGGTGTTGTGAATCCTCCAAAAGATCGCGAGTCTGCAAAACTGTGGCTGCAACCCGTTGCATGCGCACTCAGCCAGCAAGTCCATCTCGGATCTGCGCCTTCTCCAGCCTCACCTGCTGCTTGTAGATATTGCGCACGGCCACCATCATAGTCTGGCCAGCGCTTGCAGGTCTAAGGGCTTCGCTCGTCGGCGGTCTTTCCTTCTCCCCAGTTTTTGTGAATCGACCACAACTCTTGAACAAAAACCGTATTGACATCAATCAATGGCTGGAAGGCCCCGAGATTCTGGAAAGAATGAGAAAAGGATGAGATATATTCAGGCCTAAGGAAAACCGTGGTTGCAACCATATATCTCGACATAGACACAGACACACACAGGCGCCTACACATATGTGTGGATGTATCTATATATATATATATATATGTATACATGCGTGTATACGTGTAGATATGTGGGAATGTACCCAGAGATCATACTTCGCCTGCAAATCTATAGGTTCACCTAGTTCCCCTCCCCATGCCTACCACTGATTTGTGCATATCTGTCTGTTCCTCTAGAAGATCGTATTTATGCCACTTCCTTCTTGCATCCTGCTACCCATCCATAACTCTATGTATGCCAAGTGCTTTCTAATCTGACAGAGATAAGCTATGAAGTTTGTACTCATCTACATGATATAATGTTGCACCTTTGCTTGTACCTTCGCGTTACCCACTCTCAAAGACAGGCAAACCGGCGTTGAGTGGTTGATTCTGGTGAGTTCTGCGAAAGTGCATACTAACTGCTGTATGTACTCAATGGCGCCGCTGTGCGATACGACACGTGTATGTACGGGGGCGTGCCGCATGGGCGTAGACATCATCCAAGCACATGCATGAAGAATCTGTCTCTGCATTTCTGTCTGTGCGTGCTCTTGTGTGTAGGTACTAATGAATAGCATAAGAAGCACGACACAGGAGAGACACAGAGATATAGACAGGGAGCGAGAGAGAGAGACAGAGACAAAGAGTAAGAGAGACAAAGAGAGAGAGAGAGAGAGATGGATCGATCTATGGATAGATAGAGAGATTACATGTGTCCACACTATGTCCTCCAAGTCCGCAGTCGCAAGCTCCGAATGCCGTTTGGAATTTCTTGCGGACCGAATGAGCACCATGCACAACTCTGAAAGCCCTTGGCCCCTTCCACATTTGGCGGTACCATGAACTCACCACAACTTGCAGCTGCCCTTGCGAGTCCGAGGCGCCTTCATGTCCAAACTTGTTGGAGCCCCTCGAACCTGAAGCTGGCAGAGACTAGAAACGAGAGCTGTCTCAGGCTCTGCTTCAGCTACTAGTCGTGCCCTCCATTCAATCCCAGGCGCCTTTTTTACTCCCTCGATGAAGCCGGCGAAAGTCACCTGTTCCCGGTGTCGGGGAACAGGACGGTCTAGCCACAACTTATGACTTGATGATGGGCATGAACATAGACCGTAGTTACCAGCAAGCTCTCACAGCGCGGGCACTTACAACAACAGCAAACATTGTCGGAATCTTGCAGGACATGTCCAAACTAGAACATGTCCGAGTCCCAGGCAAGAATCCGAATCCGAAAACCAAAGGCTGAAATTGAAACATCACGCTCAGCTCGCTGGGCGAAAGTTGCGAGAGAAATGCCAGCCTCGCCCGTCCTGCTGGAATCGATGATGTCGAACAAGGTCTCTGCCTGGTCCAGAGGCACGCCCATTCGTTGGAGCGCACGCCTCTGCTCGGGAAGGACTTGATTCTTTCGACCTTGCCCTGTCAAGTTCCGTCTTCAGCACAATTTTCCCGGGGTCGGATGTCTAAGCGAAGGGGATGCTCTATCCAGCGACGACAGAAGTCTACGGATGCATTGCAGCAATGTGCTTGCGTGAAGAGCTGCAGGTGTCTGTGAACTCGTACGAAGCAAGACAGGTGACTTCACCCGGACTTCAACCATGTGCCTGATACTCGCTGTACTGCAGATTTCAATGAACTCCTCCTTGTCCATCGTGCCGCTTCCTTATCGAGAGTGTAGACCAAAACTTCGAAAGAGTTCATGCACCGTGGCAGCCTTCGAATTGCATATTATATTGCTGTGATTGAAACCTTCCGGGCTTCCGGGCACCCGATATGCTTTAAGCTTAAACGACACGCTCGCTGGGAGTGGCAACTGGATTGAAGAAGCAAAATGTCCAATGTGCAGCAAAAGCATGTGCGTGCGAGATCGTGCGAGCATCCATCCATGTCCGCCTCCTCGAAAACTGTCCGAAGAAGCTCCAGCTCCTGGTGCGACTCTCGTGCTTCGTGCTCTGCAAGCGTTGGGGCTACGCTTTGCAGGCTTGGAGTCTGCCACTTGCACTCGACAGCCACTTTCTTGTGGTCAGCGTATGGTTGCGCGTTCTATTCTTAACCACCGAAATCACCAAACCTTTCTGCGCCAGTCGGGGTCGACACCGTTTCTAGGTCGCCTGTCCTGTTCTTACTGGGCCCCAGGATGTGCTGAAGATCGTGAAAGCTGAGTCAAGCTTTGAAGGATGAAACTGCCGCACCCCGAAGTTCTTTGTAATTGTATTCTGAGACAGTTGCAGGGTCCCGGCTTTCTACAATCAGAACTGATCTTCAGCTCCATGAGCCATCATGAGCCCTGCATGAGCCGTAAGCGCACGGAAACGTTGACGACCCTGAGACAGAGACCGGCGGCCGTGCCATCGCGTCAATGCGCCGAGTTCGGGCTTTGCCAATGGATACTGACTGAGGAAGAGCTGCGGAAGAGTATTAGGCTGGAAATTCTGCTTGCTCTTCGTCCTGCTGTCGGTGACGTTTGCAGGCGCGTGCAGCACCCCTCCCCGAGCATTTTGTTTCTGCCAAGTTGCCTGTCTTGCCAAGTGGCCAATTCCAACCCAAGCAGCCGGGGCTTTGCGGGCCGGAAAGGAGTATACAGCTCGGAGGGGGAGAGCAAAGAAGGCGAAAGGCACCGTACGTCTGGCAGTACATAAAGTGCGAGTCCTTGATAACTTGCTTTTCAGCTCGCTTGTTCTGCAGGTCCAAGTTCTGCTTTGCAGCGCTGAGCCTGAGCTTTGTGCCACGGTCGGCATGAACATGAGGTTAGTGTCGAAGGCCTCTACTGCGACAGCCTTCCTGTCCAGGTGGCGTATTCTCCACCACAACGCCAACGATGATGTTCCTTGCTTGTGCTTCTTAACTTTGAGCTCCACTGCCCCGGCTTTTTGAGGTGCCGGGACTTGGAGGCGAAAACACGGACACTCCTACACTGTCCTACACAGTAGCTACCAGCCAGCAACCACGACCAGGAAGTGCCTTCTATCCTCTGTCCGCCCTCAAAATTCGGCGACTGCTCTGCAACTACCAGAGCAGGGCCTTGCACCGAATGGAGCCGGGGAGCAGTGTTCCAAAGGTCGTGAGCAAAATAAAGGAGATGATCGGCACCTCAGGTGATCTAGGAATGAAAGCATCATCCCTGTCTGTCTTGGCGCAGTCATGGTGTGGCATAAAGAGGTGCTGATTCCATATTGAACCATTCACACAGGCATCTAGGCAGCCAGCACGCGACCAGAATGGGCTGAACCTCCATTAAGGGCCGTGAAATGACCATACCTTGGGACACAAAGGTAAGGTGTCGAGGCATCTCAGCGTCCTGGTCCAATGATTCGCTATGCCGTCAAGTGGCTCCATGACTCAAGCGTCAAGACCTGACAAAGACAGTTGCAGCTACCCTCTTGCAGTGGATCTCCCTACTGTTCTTGAGCTGCCTTTGAAACATGTCTCTGTCAGCACGATTTGCCGAAAACTCTCTGCAGAGATGGCCTGGAACAAGGTGTACATGGACTTCGGCATCGTGCCGAACATCCTGAGAATCGTCGCGGCTGGTGGGATGCAAGCCACACTATGCAACCATGCCGGGCTGTTGGAGGTCAGCGGTGCCAAAAGCTGAGCCCCGCACATGGAGCAATCGCTCCAACCAGAGAAATCTTTCCCACAATCAACTACAATTCCTCAGCTTCTTCGGTTGCACTTGCCAGAAGCTCCCCTTGCTCCACAGCCTTCCCAAACTGGCCCAAGGAGCTGAAGAAGGCGCTGTATGCCTCAGAAAGAGCAGCTCCAAGGGGTGCTGCTGCGACAGGAATCCATAGGGCCACAGGGCGTTCGGGCTTCCCTCGAGTTGTTGCTTTCATTCCCGGAGCTATGTGAGCGACGTGCCGTGCGATTTGATTGCGGAGACCGCGGGGCGTTCCCAGTACACGGCGCGCTCGGGACACCTAGTTCCGGAGATTGATGAATCGCTCTCTCGCCGCATGGTTTGAGTGTTTTTGGGCGGAAGTCGTGCTAGCGCCACAGTCCCTCAAGTTGGCCATGAAATCGCTCAAAGTCGCTAGTGGCTAGTGATAGCGAGGCCACACTATGATGCTCATAGGCTCTCGCAGGATTCAGTCAAGTTGTTGCCGATTTCGAGTTGTTAGGTCGCTACTGCGAGGTGGCACTGGTAGTGGTAGTAGCACTAGCCTCAGCAGCAGCAATGGCAGCCGTAGCAGGCGCAGTCGCAGGGACAGGGGTACGGGTAGTGGTTGGGGTCGTCGTCGTCGTAGTGCTACCAGGAGCAGGAGCAGGAGCAGTAGCAGAAATAGTCGAAGTAGTAGTCGTCGTCGTCGTGTTAGTTGTAGCAGTCGGACTAGTAGTAATACTGATAATAACAAGAATAATAATTTCAATAACAATAATAATCGTAATGAAAGTAATAATACTAGGAATAGTGAATGGTCATAATATTGATAATAATAGTAGTAGTCGTCGTCGTCGTCGTCGTAGTATGAAGAGGAGGAAGGGAAGGAATGCTAACAGCTGCTGTTCTGCTACTGGAACGTTAGAGTACTAGAGTACCAGTACCAGTACCAGTCTAGGATAGTCTAGGTAATGGTGGTGGTGGCAGTGGTAGAAGTAATTGTTGTCGTTGGTCTTTTCCTTCACCAATTTCCCTGTTGCTGATTTTGCAAACTCCGACAAGGCCGGAGAGGGATCGAGGGTTGGGTGGGGTGGAGGGCGAGAATGAGGACAAAGGTGACCGACAACGCATGCACCGTACATTTTGTACACCCTAACACTCCAACAAAGAGACAAGATGAGACAAGCTAGTGCAAACAGAAACTGGGGGTTCCGTGGAGGAGGTGAGTGCAGGGGAGTAGAAAAGCATACACCCCCGAGCCCGCGTTAAGAAAGCGTAGTTGGTAGGGTGGAGCGTGGCTAATGATGTTGGTAGTAGGAGGGCTCGTGTGGCATTGCTTAGCTTCAGGGGGAGGGAGCGCCTCGCCGCAGAGTGAAGATAGGCAAGACTGGCGGAACATCATACCTGCTTCATTACATCCACTGGAGTAGTACCTTATGAACGGGCTTGCAGATAGGCTTGGCCCGAGGCTTGCCTCGGTGCGGGTTGGCCGGCTTTGCTATTTTGAGTATTCTTTCTTTCGCCTATAGCAATAGCTTCTTCAGTTTGATTATTCCTATTACACGTATTGCTTCAGGCCCTTGTCGCCAGGCTCCCTGCCACTGCAGACATCAACAGAATTAACCCCGGCATGATGCTCCGTTCCCCTGACAGACTTGACGGCATTCAATTTGTTTAAAACCTGCGGAGCAGCAATGGAAACTGCACTGAGACTAACCAGTGCATAAAACCGAAAAGCAACAGTCCTTGCCGTCAGTTGACCGCCGCATGCCCGTATTCTGCCGACTTGTCATAGCCAAGCAGCATATATCACAAAGAAGATGAGAAATGAAACCCAGCTCAGCGTGCTAAAGGATTCCTGGCATGGCCAGAGCCGACTATGACAAGCAAGCAATCAAAAATACATCACATTAATCTCTGTGCTGTGCAGATCAGATTGCCGTCTCATGACGGTATCCCTGGAAGCTTGCCAGGTGTCGGTGAAGCCCTGCACTAGAAGCCAAAGATTCCGCGACATCTTGATCACCTTGAGGGCAGGATTCCATTGAAGACTAGCGCAAACTGATTTGCTAGATTCGTTGCAAACAGCCTACATACCTGCAGTGAGTTTCGGTGGCGCAGTTTGCCGGTAAATTACTACAGCATCGTTATGGCCCCCCGTGTCACAATCACCGCAATCACTCGCTGTGCTCGTGGCGTGCTGGTCGATACGCGTTCTTCGATGGAGCGTGACGGATCTAGCTGCTTGCAACCTGGCTGCTCGGATCAGCTTCCTCGGCTCCACTAATCAGTGTGCAAACCAAAGATGGATTCAGGGCTCTGATCCGAATACTGCAAGACAAATTCTCGACACTAACTGAGGATACCAAGGCATCCTTCAGTGATATCTGCCCCAAACATTGCATAGCTTGAAAGAAACGTTCTGGTAGGCAAACCAGCCAACCTCTTGCAAAGGCGCACTAAACGAAGAAGGCGCATGACCCGGACGACACGCAGAAATCCGAGATCCATCCGCGTCTCACCTTAGCAAACGAGATGAGACCCTGAAACACACACGATGAGGATGGAGATCAATGACCTGTATTTTTGGCCATGAACGTCCTGGTCTTGAGGCTTGGCCGAGTCACTTGACAAGGCGAGCGGGGCTATCCAAGCATCGTAGATAGAAAGCATTACCAAGAAGAGATCCTGAGTCGGCAGCTCTGGGAGATTTCGAACATCAGACTACCGAGGAAGACATCCTGTGAAGCTCGCGGTCGGTGCGGCCATGGTGCGAGCCAGTTCCACGCATCGCAGAAATAAGACCATCGTAAATACCACCACTTTATCAGGGTCTCTGCTATCCAAATAGAGCAGAAAATGTTCCTCACATTCAGGCATCCATGGACCTACTCACAAACATCCACAAAAGGTCATGCTACTTTGCACATCTTTGCACTGGGTTAGTGGCAGAGTTAGAAACATTCGAAGTTGTTTGAAGCTGCTGCGTGCTGAATGCAGCTGAGGCACTCCGCCACGATCCAAACCATGGGGTCTGTTCTCCTTGAGACGGCGCAGGGGAAACCAAAAAAGCGCAACCAGTAAGACACAGAGAATTCTTGAAGATCCTTAGGCACATTCCGGGAAAGATGACCGAAACCTTGCAATTAGACATGTTGACACCCTTCGGTGGCTGCGGCCGTGTTGCTCCGAAAGGTCGATCTCCAGTCCCAAAACGATTGCATTAACCATTATTGCGACGCCGATCACCTGGATGGACCGGTGAGAGTGCGGAAAGTGCGACTTTCAGCTGACGTCGTCTACAGCATCTACGTTATGGACCGATGGCCTGCCCGGGCAGTCCCAGCAATGCTTGCACGACTGATGGAATAATACATGGACTGATACTAGCACCAGAACTACTACGACTACCAATACGAATACTAATACCAATGCGGAGACTAACACCAATTCCAATGCCACCAACAAAAGTACTAGCAATGATGACATTAATAACTCATGAGACTCTCTTGGCCATGTCTGAATATGGATGCGGCACCAGGTCGAAGCTGGGCCTTTCGACGAAGCTTCCTGAAAGCCAGGGAGCTCTTGGCTAGGCTCTGATATGTTTAAGGGTACTACAAAGGTTACTAGAAAGTGCTATAAGGGGTGCCACAAGGGGGTACTGTAAGGGGGTTGCTAGAAGTGGTACTAGAAGGTTTGCCATCAGACGTAGGGTGCAAGGGGTACTCTATGAGGTGTTACTACAAAGGGTACTCGGTATTTAGAATGGGTACTGGCAAGGGGTGCTGTATGGCTGTATGTACCACCAGAGAACCACACGGGGTACGTAAGGGGTATTCTGAGGGGTACCAAAAGGTTTACTTTAGGAGGTACTGGTACCATGCGGGTTACCGGCTACCGAAGTGGTACGATAAGGGAGTATACTATTCGGGGTACCAAACTGGGTACTACAACATTGTGGTACTTTGACACGGGAGGCCTTTAAGGGATACTACAAGGTACTCTAAGAGCTCCTGTAAGAAGTATCATAAGGGGTATGGGTGCGAGAAAGGGGGCACACTTGAAAGGGGTATTATAGGTTGGACTACAAGGGGTCTACCGCTCAATCCTTCTACCGACAGCTTCTGCAACATGATGCGTGTCTTGCAACATCTTGCAACACGCTTCACTTCAGGCTTCTTCTTCGCCTTCTTGCCATGTCTATGATTCGGCGATTCCTCAAGCAATCATCTCAAAACACCCGATCGCCGAGGTGCGATTCAAGACGATTCCGCGTACCTCCCCGCCCTGACCCTAGATGTTGAGACTGAGCATTGCACCGCGGCTGGATACGTCCGTGCCGAAGCCGACGCCTTCCTAGCAGTTCTGGCGGGTTGAGCTTCGATTCATGCAGCAGGAGAACTAGACAGGGCATCATGTGAACCGGCCGGCGAAATTTTCGCGAATCGAGCTGCCTCTCCGTGCGCAAGGAATTCTGTTGCCTACATCCGCTGCTGTTGCTGCTGCTGTCGCTGTCGTTGTGGCCTGTGGCTGTCGCTGTCGCTGAGGTAGTGGTCGCGCTTTTTCTTGCGGTTGCGGTTGCGGCTGGGGCTGTAGCAGGGGTTGGGGCTGTTGTGGTTGTCGTGGTTGTCGTGGTTGTTGTGGTTGCTGTGGTTGCTGCGGTGGCTGTTGTTGCTGCTGCTGTTGTTGTTATAGCCACTGCTGTTTTTCCTCTCGTTCTACTAAACATTATAGCACTGCTCCACCTCCTACTACTTCTACCAACAGCTACCTACTGGCTCCGAACTACTACCTGCTGCCTACCAGCCACTACCTAGTACCACCACCTATTACCTGCTATCTACTACCTGCTACCTACCCACCTGTGACCTACCAACCTACCGACCCACCTGCCTGACTGCCTTCCTTCCTGCCATACCTGTACTACTTCTACCATGACCAATGCAGCTGCTACTACTGCTGCTGCTACTACTACTGCTGCTACTACTACTACTACTACTACTCCTACTACTACTGCTACTGCTACTACTACTACTACTACTACTACTACTACTGCTGCAACTGCTGCTGCTACTAGTACTA
>CAJNDV010016335.1:74278-89633 GCA_905221635.1 Symbiodinium sp. CCMP2456 | reverse complement strand
TACTACTACTACTACTACCAGTGCTAGTGCTGCTAGTACTAGTAGTACTGCTATTATGTCTACTTGCTACTTCTTCTGTCGTCCAAAGCTTCCCGTGCAGCTGTGCCTTGCGCAACACAGCTTCGAAATCGTCATCGTCCACGCTGGCGTTGTGTTGCCTCAGTGGAACTGCTGAACTGTCTCATGCAGCAGATCGTAGCAGCACCCTCCCGTTCGGTAGCTTGCAGACAATGTGCCAGGTTGAGCCGGTTGAGCGTCCTGCCAAACAAACATTGCAAGAAGCAGCACCAGAAGAGCAGTGTGTGTGAAGATTAACAGGACGGCCTCTCTCGCGGAGAATTCGCATCCTCAGGGCATCATTCTCCTCCACCCTCAGCATTTCAAGGGCTCAGCAGGGTGAGCTCTGGGTTGGGTTTTGCAGCACAACAAGACATCGGCTGGTCCCACCCCCGTCTTGGGACTCATACTGAGCACCTCGCGTGTCGCCCTCAGTCCTGACTTGGCTTTTCCGGTCCCGCGATCTGGAGCTCGGTCGCGCTGTGGCCACCATCTTCCCAAGCTGGGCAGGCCAGGGAAGCTCCGGGAAGATACAGAACCGCGGCGATGCTTGATCTTGAACGACGTACCATTACAGTTGCCCACATATAACTTATAACTTATCACACATAGCTTCACTGAGGCAGTAACTCAGGGAGAGACCCTACAGCCCTCGAAATCCCTCATATACGCTTACACCAAGCACACGCACTCTCCCCTTGGGTTCGACCTGTGCTGGTCTCTGCGCGCGGCCCCGCTGCGAAGCGCTACCATGTGAACTGCATTGCAAACAAGCTGGCGCTGCAAAGACACAGGCCAAAAGGTCTCGAACCAAATGTGGCAGCCGGCAAGAGAGGTGTGCACAGCACGTGGTGGGCCGAACCTGACATGAAAAACGAATGAGATGCCGGGCTTGTTGACTTTGGAACAGCTGGGCTGGTTCAAAGTATCATCGTCTTACCAAGGGGACGTCATCACGGCCACACTTTGCAAGCCTATGCAAGACTCCGCATCCTTTCCAAGCTCCAACCTAGTTTAGTTCATGCACGAAGCTCAGCTCCCTACCTTCCATCCAGCTCGATGTGTCTTTCCTGGAGGGGTGTGTTGATTCTAGCTCACACCTCAAGAGCACAAAAACAGTTTAGAAGGCCTTGGAGCACAAGCTTGAGCAGTGAGTGGACAGACAGAGGTGTGAGGAGTGAAGGTGAAGGCCACACTCAATATCACCCTCGCTTTGTTCACGACGGATACGGCGCACCTTCGCAGGCTTCAGCGTCATAGCCGCCAGCGTTAACTCACAACGAGAAGGTCAGATAACAATATTGAACAACGCTAAAAACATCAATCTATTACAACTGTTTTTTAATTTTCTACCACTACGACGACTACTATCATTACTACGACTACTAGTATTACTATTATTGTGTCCGCCTTGCACGGGGTGGCCTTCAGCCAGCAAAACGAAGAGCCTCAAGGCTCAGGTCAAATCCGAATCAGAGTCACCTTGAAAGGGAGGATGGGACATGAAAGACCCGAGGAAGGCCGTGCCGACGTGTGAGTCACGGCCGGCTGAGATGAGGATTATTGCTGATGGGGAAGGGTGGGGAGTGAGAGTAAAAAGTGGAAGTGAGAGCAGAGTCTATTCCATACAGTGAGATATTGATATGGCTCCTGCACCGTCACATGTCGGACTACAACACTGAACACTGAGGATCCGGGGCTTGGTATCCTTGGCTCAGAGACTGTGCCCACATCTGGGTTGTGGTCATTTCTTGCTGCTGGCGGCAGGACGCTTCATGTGCGATTGGGATAGCTCCTCCATCTGTAGCTCCAGTTGAGAAGTAAGGACAGTGGCAGTTCTCTGACTTGACAAAGCCACGTGCTCTTCTGACGCGCACGCTCTGCGAAGCATCACGAACATCTAGTCGCGGTATTCACTTCCGACTGCCTCCTCACCCTCGTAGAAGGCAGAATTCCTCAGAGCAGCACAGAACCCAGCAAGCGCTGCAGCGTGTGGGATGTCACAAGTGGCTTCTACGCAAGACCGCATGCGGAAAAGGCGGACATCCTTCCGTTCGTCTGGAGTCTACGGTAAGCCGCTTCTATACCAGAGCTTGAGGGCAGGCCGTTTCTTTTCTCTGCCACAGCCGATCGCCTCCAAGTCCTCTCTGCTACATGTTTCATCGATGAGGACGCGAAACTTGTACCGGCCTCGCGCACATCAAGGAGACTAGCCAATGCAGACAGAGAGTAGGAACGGCTACTGCCTCAATCATCCTTTTAGGAGGCACCCTGCAATCAGACATGTGCGTGTGTGCGTGCGCCTGTGGGTCTATGGGTTTGTAGGACTATATGTCCCTCTGTGTCTGTTTCTGCTTGTTTTCCATCGGTACTATCGATGCTTTCAAGTGGCCGGTGCAGGTTTGCAGACTATCGGCGATGGAGGTGCAGCTCTCCCCATGTGCTTGCAACACGATGTGCAGCCTCGGCAAGATTGCCGCCATGACCGCTCCCCGGCCCCAACGCAAGTCGTCGCAGTGTGAGAATCTTTGGAGCGCAGATTGCATCAAGCGGCAAATCTGTCACCAGAGTGGGTATGATGGCCTCAGTGGCTGCTTCATCCAACTAGCCAACTGATTTGGACATGCGGTCATTGAACTGACGGCGATCAGGCGACCTTCTTTGCTCCACCGTCGATGACCCACGATGGGTCTCTGTTCGCTTCCAGGAAACTTACGGAGCCGTCTGCCTTGCCGGTTGCGAGATACAGTACAGAAGCCAGTTGGGTACAGTACGCGAAGGGCTCCGTCGAAGCCTTGCAAACGAAGTCCAGCCCGAGAATCTCAAACATTCCCAGCTGGGCCCCGTCTCCTGAACAAGTCGCAACTTCAGACAATACCCACAGCTTGACACCTTGGCAGTGGACACAGACTCAGCCAAGAGGCGGAGCGACTCGCGAAAAGTGTCCACGACCTTCGGCTAGGAGCTTCTCATGTCGGCAAGCGCACATGGCATATCTTCTTGCCACACCTGGTGGCAGATCACCTGCACCTGTGCCCAGAATTTCTCCAGCCAGACCTCCGCCGATCCTCCACAACATCAGCCGGGCGGAGCATCCGCGGCTATCAGAACTTCTGAGGTTACAGGTTGCAGATGTAAGTCCACATCGGACAACTTCAATAGGGGCAGCCCTCTTCTGAAAGCTGACCACAAACAGTGCCGAGCACCTCCTGTGGTCACAGATTCATTTCGTGAAGTTGATATCTGGATTCAGGGTACGACAGGGACGGCACATATCTGAAACTACCGACTGCCGGAGTGCCAAAGTTTGTCGCGATGCCACACTTCCTCTCATCCTAATAGTACAGTAATAGACATGCTAAGCATGGATTTGCAACAACGACACCATTGTGGACAATCATTGCACGTCCTGAAGTCTCGTCGGCAAGTTCTTGCGCCAGCTCTTCCAGGAGCATCACGGGACGCACCTGCCAGCGCCGTTCAACGACCTCATAGAACTAAGCCCGTACTGGTTACATCTAACCTGCATCAATAAAACGAGCCATAACATATTACAGTGTCATAACTATAGATAACTATAGCATAGCCCACAAAGGCATTAGAACAGCCTAGGACTACAGAAAGAGCGGAGAAAAAAAAAACCAATGGGTCCGGCCGTTGCCTTCCAATCCTCATGCACCTGACCACCCATCTTCTGGAACTCCTGCTCGGTGACCTGCAGATCTAGGGCCTTCTCTGGGTTGCTCTTTATTACCTTGCTAAAATTATAGCTTTTAGTACCCCTAATATCAAAAAAGGCTATTCCTAAAAGTGATAAAGCTATAAAGTGACCGTAAAGTTGAGCCAAGTTCTTGGGCTGGAACAAGAGCCTTGAAAGCCATTTCCGAAGGTCTGCAGTGCAACATACTGCAACATTCCTTCCTCACGAGTTAACTCACTAGTTTCTCAGTGCCCTGAACCTGGCAAGGTTGCGCCCAAAAGCCATCACACCGCACCCTGCGCAAGTGATGAAGCCATTGCTGGCAAGCGGCATGCCTGAAAAGGTCAGCCTGAATCGATCGGGTTTTGAGAACGTGTTCCCAGGAGTGTCCCCATGGAAAGCTAGTTTTGGTGCTCGCCGTCGCAGCCGCAGCAGCAGCAGCAGCAGCAGCAGCAGTAGCAGCAGCCGGAGCACGAGCAAAAGGAGGAGCAAGCGAAAGAAATGGCATGTAGCGACAGGAGCAGCAGCGATTGAAGATCTGCGAACATCTACGCGAACCACCGGGCTTGCTTAATGACTGGTTCACAAGACGCATGCAAATCGGCCCAGGCAGGAATTGCCCAAATGCGGGATTCAATCTCCTGCTTGAAACACGACTGAGTTCACTACTGGCAGCCGAACTCCGCAGGTGCATGGCGAATGCCCCCAGGGCCTCAATCCCTGGGTCCTTGAAGCGACAATCCCCAAAAAACATTTCCAGCCAGGCTCTCGCCGGGTACACTCCACAGGGCTCGAATACTATGAAGTTGCAGCCTAACCCCGAAAACCCAGCGACTGGCCTGGGTAAAGCACTGCGAGTCGAACTCCTGGCAGAGCACAAGGGCTGTGACACGGAAAAAAAACAGAGGCATCATCTAGCAGAGCTCTCGCCTCAAGGTGCATCCGTTTTCCTGCTGCGGCACGAGCTGTAGCTGTTCAAGATAA
Organism: Symbiodinium sp. CCMP2456; assembly: GCA_905221635.1. NCBI lineage: Eukaryota > Dinophyceae > Suessiales > Symbiodiniaceae > Symbiodinium > Symbiodinium sp. CCMP2456. The sequence goes on along the minus strand of CAJNDV010016335.1, from coordinate 84,892 downwards.
CTACCTACAATGCTAATGTAGAGAAATGCCGAACAAGGTCAGCACTCTCTTGGTGCAAATGTACAGTCAGGTCTGCTGCACAAGCAGCACATCCACGATGCTGGTACACACTAACAAGGGGTTGACAAAAACTTCCCTTGGCATTCTCTCGGCGATCAGCCAGACCAAGTAATCAGAATCCATCATGCTTTTTGCTCAGATGCACACAATCATCGACGATGGGTGTTCCTCACGACAAGTCGTTTCGATTGATCGCCATGCCTGCAAATTTGAACAACAACGTAACATGTTGGACAAGCTTTGCTCGTCTGCAAGAGAGAGTAGCATCGAAAGTGTCGAAATTGCTGGAAGAGACCGTCGCTAAACTCCATCTAGCCGTCTCCGCCAGTGCAGCACCCAGCTCAGGCCGGATACTCATTCGTCAGGTAGCTGTTCACTGCTGTAGCTGCATCTCGCCCCTCTTTGATTGCCCAGACAACAAGAGACTGCCCGCGTCGGCAATCACCTGCTGCAAAGACTTTTGGGTTTGATGTCTGGAAATCACCTTCGCTCTTCTGGTACAATGCCTTGTAGTTGCCACGCTCATCCATGTCAACACCAAAAGCAGCTGCCAACGGATTCTCGGGGCCCAAGAAGCCTAGCGCGAGCAGAATCAAATCTGCTTCGATGATTTTCTCAGAGCCAGGCTGCTCCATCATCCGCATCTGGCCGTCGATCTTCTCCCAACGAACATTCACCATTTTGATGCCTTTCACATTGCCCTGGCCGTCATCCAAGAACTCCTTAGTCAAAGCACCATAGTGTCGGATGTCCTGGTCATTGTTCAACTGGGTGGCAGCCTCTTCGTGACCATAGTCCACCTTGAAGACCATGGGCCAATGTGGCCAGGGATTGTGAGGAGCACGCTGCTTGGGTGGCTTTCCCATGAGCTCAAGATTCACGACTGCCTTGGCACCCTGACGCACAGCTGTCCCGATGCAATCGTTGCCGGTGTCACCACCTCCAATGACAATCACTTTCTTATCCTTGGCATCCAGCGTCTTTGGGTCCAGACCGGTTTTCTTCGCTCCCCACCAACGTCGCCACTTGTTGCTGACATCACCGCCATCCAGCAAGGCCTTGGTGTTGTGCGTCAGGTAGTCCATCGCCAAATGGATCCCGCTGAGGTCACGCCCTGGCACTGACTGCATGTCCCGGGCAACGGTGGCGCCGACAGCGAGCAGAACCGCGTCGTACTCCTCCAAAAGCTGCGAAGCTCTGGGCCCCATGCTGTTGCCGTCGATGGTGGCCTGGGCCTCTGAGCTCTCGGCAACACGCCCAGCAGGGCCGGTGACGAAAGTGATGCCCTCGCGCTTCATGATGTCCACGCGTCGCTGGACGACATCCATCTTGTCAGTCTTCATGTTGGGAACGCCGTACATCATGAGCCCTCCGACGCGATCTGCACGCTCGAGGACAGTAATGCGGTGTCCCATCTTGTTGAGCTGATCGGCCGCAGCCAGGCCAGTAGGTCCAGAGCCCACAATGACAATCCTTTTCTCTGTTCGGACCTTCGGAGGGCTTGGCACCATCCAGCCCATCTCGTAGGCTTTGTCAATGATGCTCAGCTCCACGGACTTGATGCTCACGGGCTCATCAATGATACCCAACGTGCATGCCCCTTCGCAGGGAGCCGGGCAAACCCGCCCAGTAAACTCTGGGAAGTTGTTGGTGGCCATGAGGCGCTTGAAGGCATCGAACCAGGCACCTTTTCGAACCAGGTCGTTCCACTCAGGAATGAGATTGCCCAACGGGCATCCAGACTTGTCTGTGACAGACTGATGGCAGAAGGGTGTGCCACAGTCCATGCAACGGGAAGCCTGGGTCTGAACGGCTACCTCGTCCTTCTTCGCTAAGATCTCTTTGAAATCTGCGACCCGCTCCTCAACTCCTCTTTTGGGTAAGTCGCCCCGGTCCACCTCGAGAAAGCCTCGGTTGGAAGTGGCCAGCAACTTGGCATCCTCGATCTTCTGCGGACGATTTCCTTTTGTCGTCTTCTGAAACAAGGCTACATCCTCAATGTCCACGCTCATCAATGGACCTGTTTCATCCTGGGAGGAGATTTTCCTGAGCTTGGGCTGTTTGCGAATGCGCTGCTTGTTGGTGGAATCATTCAGCGCCTCTTGAATGGGCAGATACTCCCGCATGGAGCCGATCGGAGTGTGCTCGCCCCGGTCAATCGCTGCCTGGACTGCTGCCTTAAAGTCCTTGGGGAACACGCGTACAAACTCCGGCATGCAGGCAGGCCAGCGCTTCAGAATCTCGTCAGCCTGTTTGCTGTTGGTCCAGCTCTTATGAGCATTGAGGAGTGACTTCAAGTCCTTCTCCTCGTTTGGATAGGCCTGGGGGTTGGATTCTGGCGCAAGGCGCCCGATCTCAAGGTCTGCTGGCAAAGTGCGACTCTCGAAGGTGTTGGAAGGGTCCCAGATCCATGTGATCCCGCCGCTCATGCCTGCACCGAAGTTGTCCCCAACCGGTCCAAGAACAAGGACGCGTCCACCTGTCATGTACTCGCAGCAGTGATCACCCGCACCCTCCACGACAGCCCAAACGCCTGAGTTGCGCACTGCAAACCGCTCTGCTGCGATGCCATTGACAAAACACACACCGGATGTTGCTCCATAGAGGGCTGTGTTTCCGATGATGATGTTCTTCGCAGCCTCGAAGCCTTGCTCGGTGGCCTTCTTGGGCGGGTACACGACGAGAGCGCCTCCGCTCAAGCCCTTGCCGAAGTAGTCTTGTGAGTCACCCTCCAGCTCGAGAAGCACACCCTTCACAGAAAAGGCGCCGAAGGACTGGCCCGAAGTGCCGAAGAGCTTCATGTGGCACGTTCCAGGAGGAAGGCTGCTGCCCCACCGTTTGAAGACCTCATGGGACAACAAGGTTCCACACGTCCGGTCAGCATTGTTCAAATGGTTGTACTGGACGTAGGAACGCTCTCCATACCGGAAGGTCATCTTGCAGTCCTCCACCAGTGTTCGGTCGATCATTCTCTGCAGAACCATGAAATGCTCCTGGCCGTAGAGCTTGCGATTCTCGATGTTGCCCATCTTGCCTGCATCCGGGAGCTGGTGCGCGGCAGCCAGGATGGGATCGAGTAGAAGGGGACCAGTGCGGACTGCGGGATCCGTGCGCAAGACCTCGGCATGGCCAATAAGCTCGTCCATGTTTCGGAAGCCCATCTTTGCCATCAGCACTCGCACCTCCTCGGCCACGAGCATGAGGTAGTTAACCACATGCTCTGGCAACCCCTCAAACTTCTTTCGCAAGACAGGATCTTGCGTCGCAATGCCAACTGGGCATGTGTTCAGGTGGCACTTGCGCATCATGATACAACCCATCGCAATGAGGGGTGCAGTGGCAAAGCCGAAGCGCTCCGCTCCGAGAAGGGCCGCGATGACCACATCCCGACCGGTGCGGAGCTGTCCATCCGTCTCCAAAGTGACGCGGCCACGCAGGCCGTTCAACACCAAGGTCTGGTGAGTCTCTGCTAAGCCAATTTCCCAAGGGGCACCTGCATGCTTGATGCCCGTCCACTTCGATGCCCCAGTGCCACCGTCACAGCCAGAGATCAGGATGTGGTCGGCCTTGCACTTCGCCACACCAGTAGCCACGACGCCGACTCCAATTTCGCTGACCAGCTTCACGCTGACGCCAGCGTCTGGGTTGGAATTCTTCAGGTCAAAGATCAGCTGGGCAAGGTCCTCGATGGAGTAAATATCGTGATGGGGCGGAGGCGAGATAAGGCCAACACCAGGTGTGGAGTTTCGTGTTTTCGCGATGCCTCCGTGCACCTTCTTTCCTGGGAGCTCTCCTCCCTCACCTGGCTTTGCACCTTGAGCCATCTTGATCTGTAGCTCCTGCGCGTTGGACAGGTATTCCATCGTAACACCGAAACGGCCCGATGCCACCTGTTTGATGGCTGACTTCAAGGAATCACCATTCGGCAGCGGTTCGTACCTGGCAGGGTCTTCGCCGCCCTCACCAGTGTTGGAGAATCCGCCAAGCCGGTTCAGCGCAATCGCAAGCGTGCTGTGGGCCTCCATGGAGATCGATCCATAAGACATGGCACCAGTGCGGAAGCGCTTCACAATCTCGCTGGCTGCCTCCACTGCTTCCAAGGGAAGCGGTGCTCGGCCGTATTGCCGGGGTGGTTTGAAGTCCAACTGGCCACGAATCGACGAAGCCTTGACCAGGTTGTTGTGAAGAGTCGCGAAGGATGCGTAGGCTGCACGAGAGTTGGTTCTGGCAGCCTCCTGGAGCTTGGCGATGACCATTGGATCGTTGAGGTGCTTCTCTGCATCTGCTCCTTGGCGGTAGTGGTACTTGCCTTCATTCGGCAAGCTCGAGAACAAGCTCTTCACGGTGTAGCCACCATCCGGGGAAAAGCCGCGATCATGCACCGAGAGCGTTCGCAGAGCAATCTGCTCAAAGCCCAATCCGCCCAGCTGACTTGCAATGCCGGTGAAGCACATCTCTGCCACCTCTTTGCTCAAGCCGATGGCATCTGCGATCTGAGCCCCCTTGTAGCTGCGCAGCGTGGAGATGCCCATCTTGGCCATGATTTTCAGCAGGCCCTTTCCCACTGCCTTCTGATACTTTGCGAACTTCTCTTCTTTGGACCAGCTCTCTCCGAATTTGCCCTCGTCCCCCAGAAGTTGCAAGGCTTCGTAGGCCATGTACGGGAAGACTGCATCACAACCAAAAGTCAGCAACAGCGCATGATGTGCAACTTCAAACGGCTCTCCGCTCTCGAGCACTAGCGCAACCTTCGTGCGGAGCTTCTCCGAAACGAGTGCCTGATGCACGGCGCCACTGACGAGGAGCGATGGCATTGGTGCACACTTTTCAGAGGATGACCTGTCGGAGAGGATGATGATCTGAAAGCCTTCCTTTGCCGCTGTGGTTGCCTCCTTGCACACTCTCGTCAGGTGGCGCTCCATGCCGGTGGCACCTTCGCTGACTGGCAAAGTGGTATCGCAGGACTTGATCTTCCAACCCTTGATGTCGGTCGTGTGAGCCAAGGCAGCCATTTCAGCCGGAAGCAGGCAAGGCTTGTCCAACCACAAGCGTTGGCAGTGCTGAGGGCTCGGCGAGCCCAGCACATTGGTTTCAGGACCAATCCAGCATCCCAGTGACATGACCACCGACTCACGAATGGGATCGATCGGAGGGTTCGTGACCTGCGCAAAGAGCTGGTAGAAGAAGTCGAAGACTGGGCGGTTCTGCTCAGAGAGGCAGGCCAGTGGGGTGTCGTTGCCCATGCTCCCCAAGGCTTCTTCACCATCCTTGCCCATCGGCAGGAGCAGCAATTCTAAGGATTCCTGTGTGTAGCCAAAAGCACGTAGGAGTGGTGCTCGCCGATCATCCGAAATTGATGGAACCTTGGGAGAGCCTGCATTCAACAAGGTCTCCATAGTCATCCCTTCGCTCTTCAACCAGTCGCCCCAGGGCGAGACGGATGCAAACTTCGCCTTCAGCTCGCCGTCCTGAGTCAAGGTATGTTTGCTGAAGTCTGCCCACAGCATCTTACCTGGTGACAAGCGCCCCTTTGCGACGATGCTGTCCGCGGGCATCTTCAGCACCCCACATTCCGAAGAGACAATGAGCTTGTTGTCTTTCGTCACGTAGTAGCGGCATGGCCTGAGACCATTTCTGTCAAGCGAGGCGCCGACACCGTCACCATCGGTGAAGCAAACGAGTGCGGGGCCATCCCAGGGTTCCATGATCGCTGCTTGGTATTTGTAGTAGTCCCGAAGCTTGGGCTCCATGGAGTCGGAGTTCTCCCATGCAGGCGGCATCATCATGGCAACGGCTTCTGGCAGTGTCCTTCCTGAAATTGTTAGCACTTCCAGGAAGTTGTCGAAGATTCCGCTGTCTGTTTGGTCCAGCTCCATCAGAGGAAAGCACTGCTCCAGCTCAGGCCCCAGAAGCTCGGACTTCATCAACCCTTCACGCGCACGGGCAAAGTTCACATTTCCCTTGAGCGTGTTAATTTCACCATTGTGGCAAATGTGACGGAATGGATGTGCACGTCGCCATGCGGGAAAGGTGTTGGTGGAGAAACGGCTGTGAACCAAGGCCACATGAGACTCGAAGTCGTCCTCCTGCAGGTCCAAGAAGTACCTGACCAGACCTGGACATGTCAGCATGCCCTTGTAGTTGATGATTCTCGGAGAGAGCGAACACACGTAGAACGGAAGGTCTGCATGTTGAGCAGCGATGTTAGCCGCACGCTTGCGCAGAACGAAAAGAGCGGCCTCGAACTTCGCCAAGTCTTTCTTCAAAGCACCTTCTGCGGCGATAAACGCTTGCTCGATGGCGGGCTCATGATCTCTGGCAGTTTTGCCCAGGCAATCGGATTCAACCGGCACACTGCGCCACGCGATCATGCGGAGACCTTCAATGGATGCGCAGACTTGCTCGAAGATCCGCTTGCCTTCCTGAGTGCCATCTTCGCTCCGGTCAAGAAAAACGTTTCCCACCGCATATTCACGGGGAGGTGGCAAGGTCACTGACAATTCTGCTGCAACGCGACGCATGAACTGGTCAGGAATGCCACACAAGATTCCAGCACCATCGCCAGTGTCCTTTTCGCAACCCCGAGCACCTCTGTGATCCAAATTCTCCAAAACCTGGAGTGCTCCATCGACAATGGCCCGAGATGGTTTCCCTGTGATGTCTGCCACCATTCCGACACCACAGCTGTCCTTCTCGTTGCGCGGATCGTACAATCCTTGAGCTTGAGGTGTGGCATCAAAGCCATGATACTTTGGCGCTTCCACTGCCGCCATTGGTCAAAGCGGCAGTCAGGTTCAAAAACACATCAGCTAGATTTTCAGCCAAAATGGCTGCCAGTAAAGGCTGAGGCATCATGGCGCAAATGCATGCCGGTGTAAGAGCTGGCTAATGCGTCGTAGCCATTCCCAACATGTCGCAGTCTGGAAACCATGTCCGCAAACATGCATGCATGGACACATGCTTGAATCTGACAGCACAGCATTGGTTCTGCCAGTCCTGGCCGCAAACTTTGGCATAGGCAGCACCGTGTAGTAGGACCAACAAGGGCTGCACCCGTGCAATGAGCCTCGAAGCACGGCACACTCCCGGCACATCAACACAATCCGGGGCACGACCTACTGAAGCCAAGCGGAAGACGGCATATGTCGAGAAACCATAAGACATCCTAGCATTTGCACATGGCCGTCTGACATTCCACCTCGAGACCCTGATTCTAAGGACTTTAGGAGGGACCCCTAATAGGGACCCTTAATCCCATTACCTTAAATAACCATTGTATAGTCCTTATATTTATACCCCAAGGGTCCCTATTAAGGGTCCCTCCTAAAGCCCTTAGACTGCTGGCCATCAACAGGCTCAGGGAAGTTGAGGGTCGCTTTCCAAAGGCCTTCGCCATTTCTCCGCTAAGCGAGAATACGATGAGATCGAGTGTAGTAAGCGAGAAGAACGACAGCAGATGCACTGGATCACAAAGCCGGGTTGCAAGTAAGCTCGGACGGCAAACCTCGGCTTGAATATCCTAAGCCTAAACAAGACCGATCTGCTGCATCATGGCCGCAAGATTTCGCTCTTCTACTCGACTACGGCGAAACAACATAATTCAAGCGACTTGTGTCCTTTCAGGAGCTGTAGGTCTTGAACATACTCCTCGCAGTGCCCAGGTTTGCACGGGGAGTCTCGGGTGACTTGTCAGTGATGGCCATGTTGCCGATGGGATTGCCATCACAAGCGGTCCTGAATAATGCCAGTGGGTGCGAAGTAGCCTCAGCATCAGGCCACCTTCTTGAAACACACGCACAGGATGCTTGTCCAAGCAGCGCTCTTCCAGTGGCGACGCATGCCTTACATCAAGCCAAGGTTGAAACCATGAGCAACTCTAGCTTTCGGAGGCATCTTATGCTTTCAAGGCATTTTTTGCCTCCCACCTAGCTAGTACGAGCCCGCATTGCAGGGTACAGTCAAGAGCACAGTCGCAGACAGCTAGTACAACCTGTGTCGTGCATTAACTCTATACAATAGCCGAAATCAGCACACCAAGTCGGGTCTCAGGCACTTGTCGTCTCAAAGCCATCTGAAACTCACGGCACACTGATCTACATATCTTCCGTCTCTCAGCATGCCACTCTTCATGAAGGACATCACAGGGCATCGGAGACCGAAGGTTGCCAGTGCCCGCGGCACCCCCTGCTCTTTGAAATTCTCTAACTTTCTCTCTCCCGGGTATGGCAGGCGTCCGCAGCCTCTCAGGCGGAAGACCCACGCAAGTTGTTGGGCTTTGTAGGAAGGCGTGAAACCAACTGATGTGACGAGGTCCGGAATCGCCAGGTGTCATATTTAGACACATACTTCGCCGTGTGTGTGTGTGTGCTTCAGAGACATGACTTCATAACACTGAGACTGCAACTTTCCCTGATGTGCGACTCTCTCTCCCGTCCGGCCGAGGCGCAAATCCTCCGGGCGCTGTGGCCGGCACCTTTCCTTGAACGGGCGCTCTGGCGAGTCGACCTCCTCCACGGCAGAAACCAGGATGATTCCAACCCCGCGGGCGCCACCTCGGCATCTAATGGCATCTACCGGACCAAGACCATGGAATCTTGTATGATGATCTTGCGGAATGGCGTCTAGCCAGCCCCTCACCAGACGTGGCAAGTCCCGACATCAAAAGGCATTGCAGTAAGAACGTTTGGGCACAGGAGGAAAATTCCAACAGGCTCCACAAGACCCCACCTTTTCGAGTGAATACTTTGAAAAATACTACAGGTGTCAAGCACCGGTGGTAACCGACGCGGCAATCATGTTCTCAAGAACATGTGGACCTTCGATACTGGTGTTGCGACTGTGAAGACGGTCATGCTGACGGTCCTGGTGGTGCAGTTGCTGGTAGAATGAGCGGTGATGATTGCTCTTCTCCTAAAAATAAACATGTGGTACAGTTGCTGGTATTCGGGGTAGAATGGTTAGTGTACTGTTGCCAATGCCACCGCCGCCACTGCTGAAGTCGCAGACAAGTGTTGCAGATAGTCGCCATCGCTTTTTTACATTCTTATCTTTATGTTAATTTGAAACATTTGGGAATGCCTCCGGCGACTGCAAAGGGTGCCTGTAGAGATTTGGGGAGTGCTAGGCATGGTTTACACAGCATCTGCCCCATGATGGAAATGCGGCGTAGTTGTAGACGGGGGGGTCAAAACAACAGCCGCGGCTCCAGTTTTTGTCTGTAGCAGCAGGTACAGGCAAAGGCCGCATTGAAATCAGGAGTTTATCTCTACCTGCTGGTAGAGACAAAAAGTGGAGCCCCGTCTGTTGTTTTGACCCCCCCCCCTTTACAACAACCGCCCACACTACACCACGTTTCCACCCCGGGTATGGGAATCTGCGAAGTGAAGGGGTTTCATGGGTTTTGTAAGGGATTTAGATTTTACCAGTAATGTTGTCATGGGATTCTGCATGGTTTTATGGGGTTTAAGGGTCTTAATGGGGTTCGTCTGGAATTTTCAACAAGGATGTGGGAGGATTGTATGTGATGATTTTGATGGGTTCTGGTGGGAAGTTTTAGAGGGTTTCTGTGGTATTTGGAAGAGCATTTAGAATCAATGCTTTGGAAAGCGTGAGCTTTCGGCGCTGCAGCCCAGACCTGAACCCTGGACACCTACCGTACCCCCCCCTGATACACTGGGAATCCTTTGAACATCCTTGCAAAATCCTTTGAAAGTCCTGGGGCATCCCCTGAAAATCCTTGAAAGTTTTCTTGAAAATGTCTGGAATCTGATAAACCCGTGGAAATACTCTGCTACGCCATAGCCACTGTGTTGTTGTTGGGGGTAAAACAACATGAAGGGGCTCCTGTTTTTGTCTCTACCTTCAGTGCAATGTACAGACAAAAAGGCAGATATATGGGTTGACGGGGCTGCAGCTTTTGTTGTTGTTGTTGTTGTTGCTGTTGTTGTTCTTGTTGTTGATGTTGTACTCGCAAAGCGAGGAAGCTTTCTCACCCCAGAACATCGTCTCCCGCTGTGTGTGAATGGAAGGTTGTTGTTGTTGTTGTTGTTGTTGTACTCGCAAAGCGAGGAAGCTTTCTCACCCCAGAACATCGTCTCCCGCTGTGTGTGAATGGAATGTTGTTGTTGTTGTTGTTGTTGTTGTTGTTGTTGTCGTGTGTTGTTGCTGTTGCTGTTGTTGGTGGTGTTGCGGTTATCATAGTCGTAAATGTCGTGTGGTCGTCGTGGTCGTTGTCGTCATCGTCGAAGTCCTCGTCGCGGCCGCTGTTGTGCCATTATTGATGTTTGCTGCTACTGTTGTGCTTGCTGCTGCTGTTGTTGTTGGTGGTGGTGGTGATGTTGTTGGTGCTGTTGTTGTCGTTGGTGGTGGTGGTGGTATTGCTGTTGCTGTTGCTGCTGTTAATCTTGCTGTTGCTGTTGCTGTTGCGGCTGTATCTGTTGCTGCTCTTGGTGGTGGTGTTGCTGTTGCTGTTGCTGTTGCTGTTGCTGTTGCTGTTGCTGTTGCTGTTGCTGTTGCAGTTGCAGTTGCGGTTGCAGTTGCAGTTGCAGTTGCAGT
>CAJNDV010016335.1:26500-72522 GCA_905221635.1 Symbiodinium sp. CCMP2456 | reverse complement strand
GCAGCCCTAGCAGCTTTACTGCGGAGCCACTTTAGACCCTAAACCCCAAACTCGAAAGCTTGAGCTAAACGCTAAACCCCAAAACCCCACAACCACACCACAGGGGGAAGACCTGACCATATATGTATTTAGTTCTATTGTGTGTATATATATATATACACACATACATATGTGTGCGTGCATTACATATTCTATATTACCGACTATACATTACCATAGACAGATAGATAGATAGATAGATAGATAGGTAGATAGACAGATAGATAGATAGACAGATAGAGAGATAGACAGATACATAGTGCTTATATACGTTGTCTACCATACCATTCTATACTATATGCTTTACATTGTATATTACATTAGACTATACTGTCTTGTATTATCTAATGTTACATCACATTACATTGTATTAAAGTATATGGCGGCATTTATATTCGATTAGCCTAGATTATTTCATGTTTTGGTATGGCACATTTTTGGGCATTACATTTCTGTTTCAACATGTTTCAACATTTTCCCAATTGCCGCCCGGCCGCTGCTTCCACTCCTCCAGGCTGGTGGGCAGCTCGAAGGTGACAGGATACCAGGGTGGAGGGAACTCCTGCCGTCTGCATGAGCACCACTTCTGCCTGCCATCGGGACAACCCGAACAACCGCACAACACCACATTTAAAAAAAAGGCATGTGAAGCGCCATCCTGCATAAGCAAGGCGAGCTGCAAGGCTCTCAACATGCCCACTTTCCTGGTGATCGGAAGCACTGGAGCCACACGGTTAACGAGCCCTCCACGGGACAACGTTGGCGAAGGATCGATGCTGGGTCGAGATCCCTCCCAGACGAAGATGGGTGTGTTTCCTGGCTCTGGTCGCACTGTGCATGCCCAGTTCTGCATCCTGAGGCTTGGAGAAACGAGATCGACAATGGTTTGCGGACATTCCGGGGAGATGTAGTAGAGAAGCCTCAACTTGGGCTTCACATAGCCACCGCTGGCCTCACGTGGCGGCAGGAACTTCCGACAGCCGGCATTGCGCAACATCTCATCACTCCGGAACAGCCACTAAAAACTTCCAGGTCCAAATTTGTTACACAAACAGCCGGGTAGCAAAAAACATCTCCATGTCAGCCGCTGTCCAGCAGAAGAGTGCCTCCGGAGGCAGATCCAATCCGGGCACCAAGTCTCCGGCTGAGGCCAGATGTTCTTTCCTGACCGAGCCAAGAACTGATCCCCAAGCCTGGCTTCCGGTGAAAAGAAGCAAAAGACAAACTTCTGTGAGAGGCCGCCTCGGGAGACGATGGTGCTTCTCACCTTGCGCCAGGTGTCACCCGCTCACGGCAGCTTGCTGGCAGCCACCGCGATCTCTGCTCTGCTGGGAAGCTGCTTCCGCCACCATCCTTGCATAGATGCACAAGCAGCTCACAGCCCCGCCAGTTTTGGCCACGGCAGCATGCATCAGCAGGCTGCATTACCCGGGCCCTACTCTCGCTGACTGCAATCGCGGGGCATCCGCAAGGTCTGCAGCATGCCCTGAGTCTGAGCCTGCCCGCTGCCCAGCGTAGCCACTCAGCAGTCGGCGGCTGAAAGCCATCGCTGCAAGTCTCTATTCTGGCAGGCATGCTGGCTCCCACCAATGCTGGTTCCCTGTTGGGACTGTATTAAAAATGGTCATTCTTAATTGTTGTCGGGCTCTACTATATATAACAAAAATGTAAACTTGTATCCAACATGGACCCAGAATATTGCATTGCAGCCAGTCGCCGTGTCTTCTCTCAGGGTGCTGACATGTCAGAACGCCGGGAAGCTTTCCATGGGGATGTGACAGAAGAGAGAAGCCACGAAATCCCACAAATGAGTTTCTCAGCACTCATTTCGGCGACGGCTATGTGGAATGCGGGTTTGAATGCAATTGCTAGGAGAGCTTGCAGCTGTAATTTACGCCTTCAAATTCGGACCAGCCGACGAGCCAGAGAGGCTTTTTTAACGTCATCTGCATCTCTCGAGCTCTTGATATATACTATACTGCCCAGGCCTCTGGGCGGATCTGGAATGTACCTAGGGGTCTGGCAGGATCTAGAACCTAGATTCGATACCAAAAATATAGCCAAGATGGCGCTCAGGAATCAAGAGCGGCGGGCCTCGGCCGCATGATCACGCACAACTCACTTTGCCTTTGTCGACATCGGTCCGGAGATAAGTTTTCAGCAGCATCAAGTTGTTGTTGTTCGTCGTGCACGGACTCGAAGCTAACACTGGCTCCAATCCACCACGTCTTGCGCTCGCCTTGCATGTCAAAGAGCTTCCAGGGCATTGTCTTATTGAGAGCAGCTTTGTGGGAAGTGGTTGGTTGACATTAGCAATCTGCCGATTCTTCATCTCCTCCTGGAGCCTATTCAGAACCTTTGGAGCGCTCTTCATCTCGAGTTGTGGTCCAGCGTCCGGTGCATGTCACAGAGCACCGGGTCTGCGTCGCAGAAATTCTCGAAGAATCGGTAGCCCACTCGCATCTGTCTGTCTTCGTCCCATTCGCCCGCAAAGATGGCGGGGTCATCGCGGTCAGCGTACCAAGAGACCCATTCAATAACTCAGGGCTAATCCACCAGAGCCCGTATAGGGCGGGACGTCTTCACATGGCCACATCCTTGAGCTGCATGTGAGAACTTGAGGAAGCCCGTGCAAATCGTTGCTTTCAAGGTGGAGATTCTCGTCAGACAGTTTTCAGGGCATCGAACAGAGATGTCCTTATGAAGCTCGTTGTACTTCTTCACTGTTCAGCAGTGAGTACATCACTTTGAAGTCTTCTGCAAGAGCCCAAATTGGCACTTTGATCTTTCCTTGCTGGATGCCTTCGAGGACTGACTTGCTCACGAACTGATCCATCGGCAAGACATGCAGATGATCCGTAAAGTGAGAAAATGTGGGGCGGCCCTCTGGTGGCACTGTTTTCGTCAAGACTCGTCCACAAGGTCTCGGATGGTGTGGTAACCGCTGCGCAGGAAGCAAGCTCGATGAGTCGTAGCCCGAGGATGAGTCAACGATCATGATGTTTCCCATACGGGGCGAACTGCGTGGAGTCCGTGGACTGAACTCGGGCTTCCCGGTATGGCCAGGATCCCAACAGGAAGAACAAAGAAGTTGTGCGCAACACGCACGCCACGGGCGACATGGGTTTTGCTGGCTTCCGAAGGAGGTCTGATGATGGAGCTTGACACGCTTCAGCCAAACTTCAGCCATTTCAGATAGCAGGTTTGGTGCACGATTTCTGCAAGCAGGCAGTGCGCAGCTCATCAGATGGCAGGTTTCGGGTTTCGGTTTTCTTTAGCTTCATTTGCATCCACGGGTGCATGACTCGAGGAGTCATCCGGCAGCGGCCAGAAGCTTCGCAGCTTTCGGCGCTCGCAGCACAAGGCCTCTGCCAGCCGCAGCAGCTTCAGCGCCCGCGCGAGCGCTTCTCGGGCCTCGGTGAATCCCAAAGCCAGAAAGGACCACTACTTTGCACGGATGCAAGGCAGTACGAGTAGCAACGGAGTGAGATATGAGGCCGTCGTGCTCAAAGTATCCAACAAGCCTCTGGATCTCTCGTGTTTACCTGTCCCCTGTCCACCGACCACGTGCCCAATTTGGGACATGCCACGGCTTGTGGATCTGCTTGTCCCTGCTGCAGATCTTGTAGCAGGACTTTGACCTGGCTCGGACATCTAGAACCTCTGTTTCTGCACGGAACAGATAACACCCTCCGTATAAAACAAAAAGAAGACAGCGAGTTTATCACCCAGAGCGGGAAAAGGTGGGGCACCTCATCGAGAAGGCTGGCTCTGGCAGGCATGCTACGGCCACAGCAGAGCTTCATCAGATCCGCCTGCAGCTTCATCGAACGAGCTCGATGCTTTGCCAGGATCACCGATTTCACAGCAAGTGGGCCACCAGGGAGGTGCTGCAAGAGCGCAGAGGGATGGACTTCCTCTTCTGTCTGTCTCTGGCTCGCTGGGGCCTCCCTGGTTGGCGCCTTGCAATGCCTGGACATGTCGTCTGTAGCCCTGGCAGCGGCTGCGGCAGCGGGGACGACTTTGCTGGACTCTTCGAGGAGTCGGCCGAGCCACTTCTCCAAGGCAATGTAAAGGAACGTCTCGGACAGCTCTTCCATCACTGGACGGTCGGGACTATCATCGTGGCGGCCCGCGCTGGGCGGCCACAGCTGCCTTGACCTGAAGAAGTCCCCAGGTGAAGGGAGAACCTGGCAAAACATGCATGACACCAGCTCCATGCACGAAGAACACCCGACATTTTCACAACAGACTTGCAGTGCGGAATCGTGCGGAATGTGCCGGCCAGGGACGTGCGTGCCAAGTTCGGAACCCTCACTACCTCAAACGAATAGCAAATTCATGACACCCATATGGCCCATATGTGTTCTGAGTAGTCGGTGGTAGTGGCGGTAGTGGTGGGAGGCGCCGGATGCGGGGGCTGCTGCTGCGACTACAGTACCGATAGCTTGTCGACTGTTTTGTAAAGCATGAGAAGATTTCACACTGAGATATACGAAGATAAACTTAAAACCACTGCAAGTTCAAGACCCTGGGCCTCCTTGGCCGCAAATTTGGCGAGATTCGCCAGCTCCACGGCGCTCTGGAAACGAAGAAACGTGCGGCGGGAACCATCGGGCCGCCTTAGAGTAGACCCTAAACCCTTAAAGGGGCTCCGTTTATAGAACCCTATAGTACCCTGAAAGAGAACCCCAAGTAGCTTGGGTCCAAATGGTTGGATGCTTTGAGACCTTGTCTCGAAACCTGTAAAACGCACATCTTCCTGTCTGGGTTTTGCGCAACTTGGCCTGGAGATTGGTGATTCTGATCTCAAGATAAGACCCGTCAGTTCATCCACGCAGCTGATTACCTGAAATCAAGCCCGAAGCCAGAAAGTTTGGAAATCTGGATCCACTGTATCGCCTGGCCTGGATCCTGCATGAAGCTGCTCCATCCAAGCCGTGCGAGCAGTGTCTGTAGCCTCCGTCCCCGTCAACCGGGTCTTCTATGGCTTCGATCGTCGAGTGCTGCGGTTTACTTATGAACGCAGCTGTGGACGGGGGACGAGCTGAAGCATCAAAAGGCACAAGCCGTGCGTCAAAACATCACGTCCCGCACCTGTTGAAGCGATGCCTCCTGCTGCTTCACCTGCATGAACTTCGCCTTCAGGGACTCTGACATTCCGTCCGTAGCCCCGAAGACTCAGCCGTTGACGTCTCTCAGGCCCAGCCCGAAGCTGGCGCCAATGAAGCCAGCTCTCCACATCGAAGTCCAGCACTTCCTGAACTTCAGACAATCCGGCCAGAGAAAATTCGTTAACGACAATAAAATATCTCATTTTGAGGTGGAAACACAGCCCTGAAGGTCTTCGAGAGGTTTCCGCAAAGTAAAAAACAACATGCACATGTCACCGTGTTCCCCCAAACCCTAAACCCTGCCCCAAACCAGGGTTTCTTAGTCAGGTTGCCACAGAACTCCCATTCTCCAAGCTGGAGTGCGGGAGGACAAGAAAGCCACTGGGGCCCCAGAGACGAAATTATTGAAATTATGATTATTATATATCTTTAGGAATCATTAGCGTCATTATTGTCACAATTCTTATTCTTACTTCTACTGTTATCGCTACAAATTAAAAATACTATTACTATAATTATGACTTCGAAACTACTTGCTCCTGTAGTTCCTGCAAACCCTCCTGCGCATTCTCGACTGCCTTCCTGTTCCACGATCCGGTTAACACTTGGGTCACTTGTGACGCTTGGTGATTGTGGTTGTGCCGGTGGTTCTAGCGCTGGTGAGGGCACTGGTTGAAGCGATCGGCACAGCCCGGGCCAAGCCATGATCACGCTTGGTAGAAATAGTGACTGAGGAAACTAAGCTCCGAAATCCGCAGGTCCTGCGGTTGCCCTGCTGGAGACTCAATCGTCTTCCTGCCAAGCGAAGCAGAGTCCGGCTATGGAGGCAGCACGCACGCTCTATCACACCGACTCCTGGGTTGAATCTAGCAGCTGCTGGCCAGGGTAAGGGCTTCCTGTCCACGAATGTGGACAGTTCGCTCGAAAGCTCTCAAACTACAGGAGTACATGAGGTAGTCATGCAGAAACAGCCTAGCTTTCAGCCTCACGGCAAGGAACTCTAACATCATCTGAAGCTTGCTTGAGAACACCCTCAGTGTCACCAACATCATCCTCATCATCAAAAATCCAACATTTGTCCTCGGCCCTGGAGAACATCACCCGCGTCGTCACTGGGCTCAGTAGGCCAACAACATTCAGAGTCTTTCGCCCTGAAGTTTGTAGGCCTTGAAGACTCCAGGAGCCGCTCTGCATGGGCACAGCTCCTCGCGAGGCTATCCGCCATGGAGGAGACCGCCTCAGCCGGAAGTTCTTGCCTTTTCGGCATTCGCAACCGCACATGGCAGGCAAGGTTTAACCGCAAGTCTGTGTGACACCGAGCATTCTATCGAATGCTCAGGGGAAAGTAAGCACCCAGAAGACAAAACCCTCCACATCCCTCCACTTAGGCATCCGGTCAGAGGTGGAGCCCCAGGCTTCAAGGCTTCGGTTCGGAGAAGAACCTGTCCTTCTACCGTCTTCCCTCATCTCGGCCGCTAAGAACTTTGGAATGTCGCGACGCTCAGAAGGCAGTCTCATTTTCAGCACTATGTTATGGATACAACTGGCTTTAAGGCCGGCATTGCCCAGGCGCATGCAGCTCATCTCGCAGCAACCCCTGCAGCTGCTCGAGTATTCGCTGAACTTCAGCCATGCAGGTGGCAGCCGTAGAAACGGTGCAGCTTTCTTGCGAAGCGCGTTATTCACTATCTAAGAGCTGCAGCTGCTTGAGGAATGGAGCTGGCTGGCCGTTCTTGGCCAACAGCACTTCTTGTGCACATGCCATGCTCAATCTGTTGTCGTATGCATGCGGGCTTGTAGTTGAACCCCCCTGGCGCACGGTGCGCTGTCAGACCCACTTGGACATGGCAAACTTCCGTCTCTCGAGCCGCTGAGGAACAGCAGGTGAGGAATTCTACAATTTGGCAGAGAGCAGAATCACGAGTCTCCGTTGACAGTGGGACCTAGTGAACCCCAACTTGCACCTGACAACATTCATCGGGAAGAAGGGTGGGAACCCCCACACTCTGCATGGTATCACGTATCAAAACCTGCAGTTTCTGGTCGCAAAGCGCCCAACTCAACCTACGAACTCTCCACAATCCTCCGAGTTTCTCCAATTCGATGCTAAACACAAAACCCCCTATCAACCCTGAAGATACTCCATCGCCCGCTAGGCTCCAAGTTCCGGGCAACGCTGCGACCACAGCTGGGCCGGGCGGCGCAACTCCTACGGCGATTGGGGCCAGGTCCTGCGAAACTATGAAGGATCCAAGAGCCGTCGAGGTGATAAACAGGTGGTGTTAGAGACGACTGGTGTTAAGATATCAGGTCTCCGGCACCGGTCCGAAGCAAGGACTTTCTGATCCGGTTGCTCTCATTTTCAATTCACTTGGCTGCTCAATTTGGGATTCATTCCGATTTCGGCATTCAATCTTCATGCACTCCGGGCTCACTTCATGATTCACCCCTGGATTGAAGTTTCGGCCTTTTCTCAACTGGTTAAGGGTCTGGCGCTGCACGGAACCGAATACGCCGCCTGCTGACTCGTTTGCGGTTTCGGCGCAGTGGTTTTTAACCTTTGCCACAGGTCCCTGCACAGCCTGGCCTGCTTCTCAAGCCAACAAGCTCTAGCGCAATACAAACCCGAAAGCCAATCAACAGATTGCATCATACTCGGATCAAAACTGACTCGGAAAAATCGTCCTGCCGCCACTACCTACCTCTGATGTCCTACGACTAGTCCGTTTACCCATGGCTCGGAAGCTTTCGACATCCTTCGACCCAGATCTCATACTCCGAGATCGGATTCGTCACCCTAGCTCCATCGGAGTCCTCCTCGGACTCCCCACCCTCCTGACCTTGGGAAGAGCTGGTAACATTGCTTCCAAATTGACTGACAAATCCAGCACAAGCGATGGCCACTGTCACTTTTTTCCACAGAAGCTGTACTGCTGTACATCTAAATGCTTTCTCTGCTTCCGCTCCTACTCCGCGCAGTCGGTGGGGAGGACTTCAGGAACGCTACCCAAACCGCAGAGGCCGATGTCAGTCATTTGACAAGCAAGCGCATCCGTCTTGTTGGTGATGCTGTTCTTCCTTGGAGGCACGGGGGCACAACCTCCGGTGGTGAAGACTACCCGAAGAGAGGCTCAACGGAGCATACTGCAGGGAAGCTGCAGTTCGACAAAGTGCTTGGAGCAAACGTCCTGAACACACAATCATCATCAAGCAATGACACGGAGTACCCTGCCTCACTCACAAGCCGAGCCGACAGGTGATCCCCCTTTCTTGCCGAGCAGGAGTTTAGGGCTATCTCATCTCCCTCCGAATAGAAACTTACCATGCACGGGCATGTTGGAATCCTCGCCCAACGAGTTGCAGCCCTTGGCGCTATCGATCTTCGTCATATTGCGCATTGCCGGGCAACGGCTGTTTTCGCAGCAAAGCTCGTCGGAGCTTCCAACAACACCTAGGGCTTGCAAGAAGTCAACATGCAACTCGCCAAGTGGGCATGCGATGACGGATGATGACGGACAGGTTCAGGCTAGAAGCTCTGGCTCTTGGGAATGACGACGCCCGTGCCACAGGAGTATAAAGCACAGGTCTTGGAGCAGCACGTCTCAGCAGTATGGCCAACTGTGTTATTCGTCGCGCCGTTTGGCGCGTAGTCTCCAGTACACTGCTCCTGAAACTGTGCGCAAGTCTTCGAGCAGCAAGTTTCGTCGTCAACACCTCGCTCTCAGGCAGATTCACTACAAGGCGTGCTACCTGTACTTGTACTTGCAGCATGCGGAGCACGAAAAAAAGGCAAAGCGAAAGCTTGAAAGCATGCAAGCCAGGTGCCAATTTTGCCTGCAGCTGCTGGATTTGTCGCCCAGCCGGCAGAGCAAGTGTATTCCTTGCAGGTCCTTCGGCAGCACTCCTGCTCCATGTGCGCGCACATTCGGTTGGACAGGTCAGCCAGACCACAGCAATGGACGCAAATAGCAACACGAGCCTGATCTGTATTGCCCACCCGCTCCGCCTCCGACGCTGGCAATGCAAGGGTGACAACATGCGCAACTCCTGCAAATGAATTCTGGCATAGTTTTCCACCGCCTTGCTGAACGAGGATCTCCAGAAATGATTGTTTTGCGATAACAAGATGGCTCGAGTTATGAGAAGACTAAATTAAAGTGTGGATCGCATGTCCAAGTTCGAGTCTAAACATGCACGAGAACCTGGGTCCACATTATTTGTCACTGGGTGTAGCCCTGCAGCCAAGGCGTGCGATTCCATACTTCCGATTTCCGCCGACCCCCCACCAAAACCCTCAGGTCGCGAGCTGAAAAATCCGACGTTGCAGGGAGCGAAAAATGCGAAATAAATCTGATAGAGAAGTATGGAGAATCTAAGAAAGGCCTCTTCTCATATGTTTACTTAGCCGTTTTCTTGCCCCTGATGCACAACCGCATGCTTTTCATACTCGTCCTTTTTCTCATTAGATCGGGAATCCTCGCTTAAGCAGAGAACGGCGATTACTGTTCTGGATCTATTCCAGCATAGAAGGCATTTGCGGTGCTTCTTCCTAGATGCGCCGCTATGCTCTGCCACTGCCCTGGACCACGGGTTGCCAACAAATGTTGGAGCATCGCATCGAACTCCCATACCACCTTGATCACAGCCTGGACACTGTTCCTGACTCCAGTGACCCCCGCGATACAAACCCGAGGCCGCTGCCCTGGTCTCATCCGGGACCCAGCCGCTGCTGCAGGAGTGCGAGCTGCAAAGGGGCTCGCAGCATTCCTCGTGCTTCCGGCTCAGTATAGCGAAAAGCCACATCAACATCTGCATAACACTCGTGGTCCACGGAACCTCACTAGTGCTACAATAATGCCATGGCTATCTTTACCACCGGCTTTGGCAAAAGTTGCTGCATGGTACGCAGTGCTATTTGGCCAAGCAGCCACTTCCCGTGCATCCTTGTTGGCGTTTTCCGGGCGCGTCCTAGGAACACAACTCCGGATTAACAGTTCATGCAGACGCTGACCAAACAAGCTTTCCAGACAGTAGGTTATCATCGGGATCCTCCAGGAAGCTGGTTGATGCATGACTTAAGCTTACATGCAGGGTGCAGCAAGCTATTGGCTTTCCGAGAATCTCGAAGCCGGCAGGGCAAGCCGTCTTGGAGCACGTTGCTGTGCAGCAAGTCCCATCGCTCGGATTGGCAACCATCCTTTTCGCCTCAGTAGTTCCGAGGTTACAAGCCCGAATGGCTCCATGATCCCTAAACCCTAAACCCTAAACCCTAAATCATGTGAGGGCCAAACTGGATCCAGCACCAAGCCCTTGCGGTAGTCGCAGGTGTAGGCGCCACAGGTTGGCTCACAGCAGAAGCTCTGGTCTTCACCATCTGGATATACAGAATGCAGGTTCGCCCTGAAGGGGTCTCCCACAGCGGCACATGGATGAATTTATGGGCGTGGGCAAGAAACATAGAAACGTTAAGAAAATCCGATGTCCTGATGGGCACGTGGAAGGGCTCGCACACAACAGCAGCGCAGGTGTCCTTGCAGCAGTCCTGCTCGATACATGCGGAAGCACAACTGCACGGCAGAAGGTCCAATGTAGCCACCACACACGCTACTTGAGCAGGAAGAAGCTTATCTCAGTTGGAGCCTTGTTGAAGCCTTGACTTGGAACCTTTGTGCTTCGTTCCGCCTGCAACCCTGCGACCTTGCAACCCTGGCGTCTGAGATCCTCTGCGACTCGTCCGACGGCTCTCGACACATGCCTGGGCATGGCTGCCGTGAGCCTGACCTTCCCACGCTCCCTCCGTGCTGGCAATCCAAATGGAAACTGGTAGACATGCCTCATCATGCTGAAACTTCAAGATGGATGCAAGGCTGCCCTGGTCTGGAGCCTTTGCCATATCCCTCTTTGCCTTCCCCAGGCTCACCCCGAAATCAAAACATTCCTTGCAGTCCTTCGGTGTCCTTCCGGGGGAGTCCCTCAGTTCCAATGGCACCTGAACATTGCGTCCGAAGGTGCTTTCAAGGCTCTGTAAGACAACTTAAAGGGATCGTATATGTATTTTTAGCACTCGCACTCGACGAGGTCAGGCAAGGGATCGTATATGTATACATACATATGTACATACATACATAATCATACAGACATACATTCGTACATACATACATACCTACATGCGTACGTCATACGTACATACACACACATGCACATATACAGTAGTTTAATATCACATAATTATATATATATATATAACATAAACATATATATATATATGTGTGTGTGTGTGTGCGTGCGTTTTATACTGTATAGAAATATCTTCATTCATATTTATTTATCTATATTGGTACTTATATGTTTCTCTATATATATATATATACAAGCATGTGTATACATATATATATATAATATGTATATACACAATGCACATTCACATACACACTACATCCAGCCGCCTTCTGGTCTTTGGGGCACGTCACAGCTGCGCAGGTCTGATCGCAGCACTGCTCGTTGCTGCTGCCGGTGTTGCCCTTGTAGGAATCATTGGCGACCTTACAGACGGCTTGGTGGGGTGCTTTCACTTCAGACGGACTCTTCGAGTTGCTCGAAGAAGTCAACTCAGGTGTGTGCAAAATGCCCCGTGCATGACCACAATGCGCACGTGGGCTGGCAGCACTCGCTGTCAGAGCTGCCCGTGATCTCGTGGAAGTTGGATTTGAGAACGTAGCCCTCGCTACACGAATATGAGAAACCTGGAGGCGAGTTGCTGCTTCGCAGAACTGGCTAGAGCTGCTTGGCACCCGAAACCCGCCCACGCTTGTTGTGCAGTGTTGTAGCACACATACTGGAAATAATCACTCCAAGTCATGCCTCGAATCACTTCACTCCAAGCTCCATTATGGACCAGATACTGGTCCATCGGAGATGCAGTCAAAGTCGCAACTATGCCCGGTGACGGACTACAGCACAAACAGTCACAATAACACTTAATGACCAGCTCTGCAACAGTCCGCCGCATCCAGCTCCACTTCCACCAGGCTAGCAGGCACCTTCGGTGCAGGCTTCAAGCTCCGATTCGGCAGATGGAAGAAACTTCAACCTGGAACCGCTTCAATCGTGTTGCCGATTGGAGCATCGCAATGGGCCTTCAAGGAAAGACCTAGCCGCGATGCAAGCGCCACCGAGCTCGCAACAAGGACCTTGGATCACCGAAGCCGCATCTCCGTGCGCAGCGTGCAGCAGAAATTTCGTACCGCGGCCGCAGAGGCTCCAGTGGAATCCGCAAAACTCCAAATTGAATAATATGCCGTGAAACTCAAAGACATCAAGAGTGTTTCACAGCCATGTTCCAAGCGCCCGGCTTGCTTCATTGCTAACCGACGTTCCGAAGGCTCACTTGGCAGGAGCTGAGTGCGTCCCTGCTGTGTAGAGCCAGCGAGGCTGCACATGAAAAACTAACACGTCAACATAGCGCAGAATGCAAAGAATCGCTTTTTGCTTCTCTCGCCCCAGCTCAGAGCCTGGCGGACCAGTGCCATTCCCGAGACCTGGCAAGAGCAGCTTGAAACGAAAAATGGGTCTGCACTTACTTCGCTCAAGGTCCTGCGAATGAGCCACCTGGCAAATGGAACTGCAAAAAAAAACTACAGTAACTACAGTAGAAAACTGGGGTTCCGTCATGGCGATTTCGCTCCACCACCTCCTGGCCGAGTTCCGAAGCAAGGGTACCATCGCTGCCTACATCTTCGAGGAAGCTCCACGGTGCGTGAGGGTGGTGACCTGGGGGCTACTGTGCTCTCTTTCACTTGGGAGCCACGGGCTTTCAGCTCCATCCGTGCTGGCTGAATAGCAGCTACAGGACACATGAACCTGAACATGCTCATATGACAACGACGACGGCGCCGGCGATAGCTTTTGAGACGGTGAGGACACATAGCAGCGACAACAGAAATGAGTAGCTCAAGTAGCCGTGTAGGACCTGCAACGAAGACTCATGATGACCGTACTGGTGATGAAAACACTTCTACTCCCACGTCTCATCACCTCATCCCTTCCCGTCGCGAATGGCATACTCAAGCAATGCAGTGCAATACTCAACCGCGTTCAACTTGTGCAGCTTGCATCTGCCCGCCTGCAGCAGAGACTGAAGATCCTGGGCATGATAGCTGGCTTCTTGGAGTCTGCCCCCCTTTGACGGTAGATGCAACTGCTATTGGCGATAACCATAGTCCTAGCCCTGACTCTGACTCTGACAGCTTGGATTTCACGCTGGCCTCTGCAGCATCTCCCATGGGTGACAACGGAACCGGGTATGATCTACAGCTTGTATGCCATTTTCATCGTCCTACGTTGTCCTACGGCCAGATCTACTGGTCCAACTGTTTACCCACCAATGGTGAACTCTAGACAGTCATGCCATGCCATGCCCATTCGCGACATTCCTCGTCTGATGTGTACACGGACAATAAGACGCGGCAGACATCTGAAAGCATGGCTTCTAGAATCGCTTTGCAGACTCAAATCTGTCAGGCTCCTGTCTTTAGGTCCTTTTGACTGCCATCACCACAACCGCACACCTGTACACGTGCAGGCAGTGTCTTGAAGGGCCGCCCACCCGGTCAAGCTGGCTACGTGTCCTGTCTCAGAAGAAAAGAACGAGACAATGCCGCTGCTTCAGCCCAAGAAAGAAGCATCTTTTGATCTCAGAGAATAGGGTAGCCAGCATGACCTCGGTTGGCTGTCCTCCTCCTTTGGCTTTGTGGTCACCGGGTTGCAGTTTTCTGGTTTTAGGACCATTTGCTATCAGGCCATGCCGGGCCGGTCAAGTTGGAGGAGAGATCGACTATCGACAAACCCACGGACCCAAGTGGCATCTGCACACCGCATTGGACTTACTGAGACCAGATGAAGCTGCAAGCAAGCTGTTTCCTGCCCGTTCTGTCGGTCAGTGTCTCGGGATGGTTTTCGGGCGGCGACCTGAAGAAGACAGCTTGCATGCTGCAGAAACTGCGCTGGCATCCTTTGCAGCCAGCTGTAGAAGTTAGAAGTCTACGGCGCGGTGCTTGCGCAGACCGAAGCTAGCAAGGCTACGTAGGAAAGGCAAGGGATCCTAAGCCCTTCCCTAGTGAAACTGAAACGGACATGACTGAAATCGGCCCGAAACTCTGCCTGTATCCGTTGCTGCCAGTGTCAGGGCCAGGTTGTAGGATTGTAGGATGCTTCACATGGGACCGATTAGATCTGCATCTGCCATAAGTGCTAATGTGCATCTCAGACCAGTCATCTTTGATGACGTGGTTACGAACTCTCTGCTGCCACCTCGGCACGGTAGAATGGAAGGAATGCCATGCGCAACTCTCGCTCGAAACTTCTTACCTGTGTCGCTCCGAGTCGATCCATGTAAGATTGCAGACAGCAAAACAGCACGAAACTCCAGCAGCTTGGCTTGCATTCAGAACTTGTGGCAAGTTCTGCTCCACCGTGCTTCACCTCTTCATAAAGGGTCAGGGTAGCGCTGTTGGCGGAACTGCACAGGTTGGAAAACGTGGAACGGGCTCCCTGAACTTCTGTGTACATCTAGGTCACGAGAAGGCCCGCAAATACAAAGGCTGCAGAGCCGCAATCCTCCCCACTTCTGCTGGGTCGGCGGCTATGCGCAGTGAGACCAGCAAAGCTCCTGACTCATCCACCAAGCTCCTCGCAAACAGAGGAGGCACTTGCTACCAGTCGTAAATTTAGGGAAAGAAATGGAAAGAATCCAAACACGAGCATCAGGCTGAAGAAGACCAACTTGAAAAACCTCCATAACACTCGTCACCAGAACATGGTTTGCCTCCCCTGGATCTTGGTCTTTGGCTATGGGCTAGGAATCGGAAAGTTCTCGAATTGGTGGCATCTGTGGCATGCTAGAGAAGAGCTTTAGGCCTGAAGGCTTCTGGGAGGGGAAGTGCTGCGACTGGATGGTAGCGTAGGAGTTCACATACATCCATAGGCCTTTGCCAGGCCGTCGCCTGGCCAACATGTTTGTGGAACTAACCCCCAACCCAGCGCATTCATAGTCACAGTGGGAAACAACTGTCAATGTCCACCGAACTGCGAAGAAGCAGAAGCTCCGCAGAGCATAAGGCTGTTTCTCCGCACCAAACCCGACCAAGCAGTGCTACTGAGCTGCCCCAACATGAAATCCCATCACCACTCCCAAAAACCACTCAGCCGACGCCGCCTGAAGTCCCACTCCTGTTGCGCTTCTGGAAGGCAGCAACAGCTCTGCCTCGTG
Source organism: Symbiodinium sp. CCMP2456 (assembly GCA_905221635.1). Taxonomy (NCBI): domain Eukaryota; class Dinophyceae; order Suessiales; family Symbiodiniaceae; genus Symbiodinium; species Symbiodinium sp. CCMP2456. Next base: position 57,102 of record CAJNDV010016335.1, on the reverse strand, counting down.
ACACGTGGTCCACCAGTTTCGTCTAGACAGGCACGAGCAAAAACTGGGAGCGATTCTTAGACCCCATAAGTGGGGTGCCTTGCTTATCGTGGAAAGTTGGCCTTGTTAGAATCTCTGGCCTGCGCAGCTGTGCCCGTGCGGTCGGTCGGGCAAGCGATCAAGCCTGAGCACCCTCGAATACCCACCAAGAGCCGCACTCCCCAAAGTCATGCGCTTCCACCGACCGAGGTGGCTGGAGACGAGAACCCCTGTCAGCCGGATAAATTTGCACAGCTGGCGGAGGCAGTCACTGCATCAGTTTGCGCCGAAGTCCAGCAAGGCTGTCTCACGACTGCAACCTTCTACAAAATTCTCAGCAACCATCGCTTTAGCTATGAGTTTGCCATGGTTCGGACTCTTTGCAGAGCCCATGGCTACAGGGATACCTCCTCCGCCTTCACTCTGCGCAGATACATTTCTAGAATGGCGGCCTTTGGGCAGACCTTTGTAGCTTGCACTAACAGGCGCATGTTAATTCGGTGGTGCGAGGTAGGAATCAGTTCTCAAGCTAGGACACAGTGATATTCGATGTCCGTTGTGACCAGCCTTCCAACTCGGAAGGAGATGTCAAGCTTGGGATACCTCTTCACATCCTCTGCCTCGCGCAACCGGACACGATGTGATCGTCTCACTCCAGCTCCCCTTCTTGTCTTAGAACTTCGGAGGGGGCTTGTCCTGGCACCGTCCCCCCACCTACCGGTTTCTCTTGAAGTCTTGTCTGTTGGCAATCTAGGCGCACTAACTACAGTTCACACTACTGACGGAAACTTAGAGCTGAAACCCCCCACGGCATCCGCATAGCCTCGCACTTGAGAACGATGCTGCCTTTCCCTTTGGCTTTCTTGAAGCCACCGCCTCGCTTGTTGTTAATCACCACCTCGCGAGTTCTTACGCTTGGAAGCGGCCGCACGACATCTCAATTGAACTCCTGTAGTGAGATCTGGAGAGCCTAGCTGGATATACTGCATTCCCGTGGTTGCTTCAGAACTCGTCCGCTCAACCGGATAAGTAGAGCTTCCCTTCTCGGCCTTCGGATGCAGGAACACCTGCCCATGCGCAAGGAAACGGGTACTTGGCGCTACGGCTAGGGATCGCAACCGTGGCAAAAAGGTCCCGCAACGTTCTGCTGAACTCTCCAACTAAAACTATCAGATCCTAGCTACAGTACAACCCTGCTGAAGCAGCTCAAACCTAAAGACAAGAGCAGACGGAGCCTTGAAGGGTAGGCTGCTGCCTTCAACCTCCAGCCTGAGTCCGCGAAGATGGCGTTGGCATAGTAGGCTGGAGGAAATGCTTGAGGCTTAAATCTTGCAAGCTCCTGCGAGTAAGGCGACGCTTCTGGGCTGTTCGAGTGGGTTTTTCAGTTCGTCTGGGATCCCGGCATGAAGATGCTCGAGACAAGACGCACCTGGGTCCATGAGTGTGCTGTGGGTGGGGTGGGATGTCACACACTGGTTTAGCCTTTTGATTGAATGAATTTCCGCATCTGGCTTCATCGACTTTCTCAGCCAAGGGCTGTCGTGGTGTAGAGCCTTGGGTCCAATGGCCGACTCTTCATGCAAAGCGTGAAGAGGGGCCGATTCAACTTTGACAAAAAGAAGTGGCAGCCTTGCCGCTGCTGCCCGAGTCACTGCCGGCTGTCCGCGCTCCAGTGAACCTGGAGCATCTGAGAATTCTGCATGATGAATATGTGCTTCACAGCCACATCGGAAGGCTACAGGTCTCAGGCTGCCGCATCCCAGATGCCCGGAGCAGGCTCCTGGCCAGGCCAATGCGGGGCACGTCCGGTCCCAGCTGAAAACTTGCGGCGCCTCACAGACAAGCTGCCCAACTTGAAGATCGCAGCGCGGCGGCAGGGGCCCCTCGACCGGAGCTTCCGCAGGAACCTAATCAGCGACACGAAATGCACAACAATGCATCAAGCAGGAAGCAATTGACCTACTGCGCGTTCTGAAACTTCGGCCTCCGGGGAAGGAGGCTCTGCCAAGACCGGCGCCGGCATGGCTGGTGGCGGCGGGGGGAACCTGAGACATTACATGCTGCAGTCAATTGCGGAAGTCTTGGGGGGTATATATAAAATATAGAAAAAAGCCTGACCTAGGCTTCGAAGCCTAACAACACGACATTGGCGAAGGCCCTGTCCGACAAACAACAGAGAAAGCGTACCACAGCGCCACGGGCAACCTTGAAGTAGCGAGTTCTGTGACAGGCACCACAGAGGGCGCTAGCATCTCTTCCTCATTGGCTCAGGCAGCACATGTTGCAGCCAGTTCAGGTTGAAGCTTAGTGATATTAGGAAGTCTCTAACGGTCCCAGAAAGAAAACCCCATGCATACACGCATGCCAGCCACAAAGCTCCAAGAAGATGCTTTGCCAAGCATCCAAGAGGATCTGTGTCTTTGGCCGGTAGAGCTCCGGGATCGAGGGGGGGCCAACAAAGGCATCGGGGATCCCCGGCAGGTTCGCGAGGCCATGCATCGGAAGCGCCCCAAGGGCCCCGGCCCCAGGGATGGGGATGAAAGTCGGTGCTGCCGCAGAAAGCGGCCTAGACAACTCCGGATCCTCGAAGCAGTCGGGAGTTACAAAGACCTCCAAGGGCAGAGGCGGCGGAGCCTCCGTCTCGTCCGCTGCGGTGGAATCTTCGGATCGGTCCGTTTCTGATACGAACTTGCTGGAAATCCCGCAGAGTCCCTCCAGCCCAGGCGGAGGATCTGTTTGAGCCTTTTCCAGCATCAACGGCTTTGGAGCGGGAAAATCCAGGAAGGTATTCTTTTCGAAAATGTCATACCGCGGCAAATCACCTTAGGGCATCCGTCGCATTATTGCAACATGCAAGAGGGAAGCTGTGACACGCCACGAACGAGATACAGATAGCACATAAAAAGGCACACCCAGCTTAAGAGAAAATCAATTTGCTTCCAGTATGGAGGCGAAGCTAAGTGTGGAAACGAGTGCTTCTTGGACATGACCGAGGGACTGTCTGCAACGTCTGCCATGCCGGGGACTGTCAACCCGCCTCCTTTCACACCATGCACTACTACAGCCTGAACCGAATGCGGCACAGAGCAACAAGGCAATTTTGGCATGCTGCATGCTGAACCTCTTATCCGCTGATCTGTGTGAAATGCTGAATGCAGCTGCTACGCGTTGCTTTTGCGACCCCATCCAGGCAACTGTCACTTGAGAGTTCGGTGCCAGGACGTGGCAACTAGGTAGATTCGACTCCTTGCAAATCTAGCAGACTACGCTTGCACCGCCTAAGCAGGGCGAATTGGGTGCTCCCAGCTGTGTGAGTCACACCATTCAATAAACATTTGTGCATCGAGCACACGCCTTGGGCGGTGTACCTAAAAAGTGCAGCACGCCACCAACAGCAAACGCCCGTAGCCTATATAACGCCTAAATCGCTTTCTCAATCTTTCCTCATGCTGCAGCTCGGGACGATCTGTACCAAGTCTGACAGGCCGAGCGAAGTGTGGAACTTGGGAAAGGAACCTAGATCTTACACCGTTTTCAAGTCCCAGTCGCGTCAGGCCCGTCACCTGCACCATGTCTCACGCACGAGGATACACTTGCTTCCTTCACCTTTTTGCGAACGCTGGCTTCACCCAATGCGCCGACGGCAAAGGCAACCCACCGTCACCGCAGTCCAAAAGCCGATGACGACTTGATCTTGTCGATTTCAGAAATCGTGAACTCCACCTCAGCCAGCAAACAACGCCTACGGCCTCTTGCATCTGCCTTTGTGAATTTCCTGGTCGCCTGACGCCGGGCGGGCTTCGGTTCGGGGCTTGTGCTCATGATGCATCTAGGGCCGCGCAACAATCTAGTGAACGTCGGCTGTTAACCCAGGGTGCGCGACTCAGTGGACTCGGTGAGACTGAAGCGGCTTAGGCAGCGGCGCTGAATTTATCTGCGTTCGGATTGGGACGGTAGCCGCCTTCTGTGATTGCCTGAACGATACCTGCATAGCTGTGGTGTCGGGGGCACAGCTGTGGATAACGGGACTTCGACTCTCACAGCTCGCACTTTCCAGGTGTCTAGGTCACCAGGTCTCTTTCGCTCCAGAATTCTACGTCCGAGAGCGATGCTTTCATGCGAGAAACCCGCTGTTCTCTCCACATGCGGAGAAGACCAACATATGTCCCACATTTCTGTGTGGCCCTACGTTGCTGTACACTTCAAACTGCAGTGTAGGCTGCCCGGAGAGGCAGACCGAGGCAAGCCTTTACGTGCCTGCACCGCAAATCTGACGAATTTGTCCCTTCAAGCACCTGTACATGCTCTCAGGGATGTAAGCCGTGCAAGTGTGGAGTCTGCGTTGGACTGAGGCAGAAGACAAATCCTCCGCGGTTGCTTCCTTTACAGTTTGCTTGGGAATATCAGTTCGCCTGCCCATCGCTCTCAGCAGTGCCTTTGCTGCGGTTTGGCTTGTGAGCTGCGACCTTACGGTCCCTCGGGTAGGTGAAATGCCCCATGCCGTAGAACATGAAGCACAGAGAAAATGCCACGCCCGACACGGCGAAAATCCCCTTGCCCAGCTTCATGGCGTTGTCCGGAGAACAGTCTTGCGAGTTGGCTGTCGTCGCATTGAAATGAAAGATGTCATCGGTGAGCCAGCCGACCAGCGGCTGGCCCAAGGCCCCCAAGGTGCCTTCGACCATTCGGTCCAGAGCAAAGACGTAGCTGTAGGCTTCCTTGGGGACGATGTCGCTAAACATCTTGTTGTTCATCACCATACACCAAGAAATCATGGTGCCGGTCACCATGAAAATCATGGCAAAGACTACGAAGCTGCTGGGGCTCGTGTTGTCCAGGCCACCGAGCCCGAACAGGATGGTAGCAAACAGCGGCACAGATGTGAAGACCGCCAGTTGGGCGAGTCCTGGTGGCCCGTGATCCGGAAAGCGCCGCACGACGGCATCCAGGAGCACGCCGCCCACAATTCCAGACAGAGCCCCTCCAATGTTGAAGCAAGCAATGATGGCAGCGGCATGTGAGTGAGAGAAGCAGTTCAGCTCCAGCCACATGGTCAGGTAGCTGAAAGCAAACCACGGGGCAGTCCCAAAGACTCCCTGGCCGATGATGATGATGAAGGTCGGAAGGCAAACAATGCTGCCAAGTTTCGGAGTCTCCTCACGAACTATTGCCATCATGCTTCGAGGGTCCTGGTCGCGGGGGTCCTGAACCAAAAGCACGCAGAGAGTGCCCACCACGATACTCAAAAGAGCGACGATCACCAGAGCAAACTGCCAGCCCGCCATCGACATTATCTGGTAAGATGCGATGCCGGTTGCGAGAGCCGTGAAAGCCGTCTGCCCCATGTTGCCAGAGAACTGCAGGAAGCCGAATGCTTTGCCACGACCACATGCATCGCTCTTGTCAGCAACTAGGCTAAAGAGTAGCGGCTGCACGATGCCCAAGCCGACACCATTGAGAGCTCTGAAGAAGATCATCCAGGAGAGGCTCGGGGAGAAGGTCACCCCCACCAGGGCAGCACCCCAAATCACCGAACCGAGCCACACGAGCAGCGGCCGGGGCAGCTTGTCTGCCAAGAAACCCGAGGGAAAGGCGAAGATCGACTCGAAGATACCCCGTACCAGCCCCAAAGAGGCCAGGTCTTTCGGCGAGGCGCTGAAATGTCTGGCAATCTCTGTGTAGACAGCCGGCAACACCATGTTGTCAGTGTTCCACATGATCATGACCAAGTTGAGCACTATCATCTCCACGAGCCACAGGCGCCGAGAAGTACCTTTGTCTGAAGACCCCGCAACAGAATGCAATTCTTGAGACTCCACTGCACTGCCAGAGGTCCTCACCACGGGCAGCACAGACACGTGCTCATGCATCGCTGTCATCATGAATCCAATGAAGGTTCTTTTAGGAGCCCGGGATATAGCAATTTGCTTGCAGCTCGAGCCGTATGCTGACATCGAGGGCAGATGAAGCCTGCTTCAGACTTCTCTTACTGACGTCGTGTTAAGTCCTTGCTCTGAAAACCCCTCAGCGACGTAAAAATGACCAAAAGGCCGCCAGCCGAAGCCCTGCAAAACCCTGAAGTCTTCAGACGGTTTGGGAGTGCCGCTTCATCCGACGCCTCTTTGCTCCATTCCTAAGCTTAAGCATCGCTCTGAAAGCAGCCTGCTTGCCGATCCGCCATGTGCCCCAACTGCTCCAGACCTGGCTCAGGGCGCCTCTCTCGGAGCTTGCCATGACAAGCGCATGTTTTTACGTGTCTCTCAGCATGACTTGTGCGCAAATGCTCAGGACTACGACTACCCCTGCCACTACTTCTGCTTCTGGTAAGGTCATGATGTCGGGTTCATCCGGTTGTGTCCACCGTACTGCAAAGAGCTAGTTGCTGACATGAACATGTACATTCCTCATGCACGGACAAGTTGCCTGCGTTCAGGCTATGCCGGTAAGTCAGCAAATCACACCAGAGAGGCCTCGATAGCCCGGGTCCAGTCGCGAGTCCTGAACGTGCCAGAGGCACCCGGATGCAAACTACAGCAGGCCCGATGAGTAAGTAAGTGTTCAGTCTTAGTTTCAGGCTGTGTGTCAGAAAAGTCATCGTGACATCAAGCACAACATCGCACGACGCTCGGTCCAGCAGGAAGAACAAGGCGCAATCAGTGAAAGAGTTGCAGTTCTTCCTCGCAGCGTGTGGGCCGGCGATGCTTGGTCACAGATATCAGACAGAATAGACATGCAACGAGTCCTCAGGAGGTCATAAGTACCTGCGCTCAGACAAGGTCCCATCCGGTGCACTTTGAACAGGTGGCTGGGCAAGGACTCTTCACAAACACCTCAGGCAAAATTCGGAGACTACCTTCCGGCCTCGCTTAAAGAAGCGTCCCAACTGTTCCTTCAAGTCCTCCCCAGAAATCCTGGTCAAGCCCATGTAGAGGACCTGCAGTACATCAGGAGCATGATGTACTGAAGCAAGTTCTAAGCAGCCCTTGATGCCTGCGGCTTGTCGGCCATGCGGACATGGCTGGGCAAGCCACGGCCGATCACTATGCCGTCCTCAAAGTTTTGTGTTGGCAAGGCCGCACACTTAACCTCAACTGGTGATGGTCTGGGGCTCGCACCCCACTGAAGGAATACTCCAAGTCATCAACTTTGACCGAAGTGTGATATGCCTGCCAGGTAAATAAAACAAGAGACGCATGGCACCCATACAGCCCGGCTCGATACGGGCAAGGTGGTCAGTGATCGCCTCCCGTCTTGCCAAACTTCTATGTTCAGCTATTGAATCAGTGGCTGCGAATATGTTTTCTCGCTGCTTGCAGACAACACCCGCAGAGTACCGTCAACCAGCGGCAGTCTATTGTACTCAAAGCACTCGGAAAGCCCCAGTTTAACTGCCGCCATCTGCCGACCAAGAAACACCCTGAGTCCTGCTTGAATTCTATGCTCTCACACTCGGACTCCGCCAGATGGTTCTTGGTTTGATGATGGTCGGCGCGATCGCACGTCCGGAAAACTTCGCGAAAACGATCAGGGCCAGTGCCACCTGTAGAAGTTCTTAGCTTATGGTGGTCCAGCATCCCGAACCGAGTCAACAGGGCATTCGGCCTTCCAAGCTCCAAGCTCCACTAACTGTCCCGATGAACGACAAAGCAACGAGACTCCGTGTGATTCAGCCAAACAGCTTGCACGGCGATGCCAAGTCGGGATGCCCGACTGTGCGAAAATCCTGACAACCAATACCAATCAGGATCGAATAGGATCGGGACTAAGCTTGCGAAGATCTTGCCATCCTGCATGTGGAAAGCCGTGGGGGGGCACTGCCTTGGGACTGTCCAGACACCCAGGACTCTTCTGAAGCATGAGCTCCGTCGCCCGGAACCTGGCTCCAAGATCACCCGACTCGGGTAGAGTAGAGCTCCAACGAGACTCGGCGTAATTCGGCCAGACAGCTTGAATGAAGGCAGCGATGTAAGCAGCACAGATGTTCAGTGCGTGTTCGCATGCACAGACGGTTCAGCCGACATAGTAGCGCGTCGATGCCAAGTCGGGAATGCCCAACGATGTCAAATCAATCGAAGCCGCGAAAAGCCTCACAGCCAGTCTCACATCCACGCCTTTGCTGGTGTCGCTATGTATTTGAAGCTACGGGGCCTCGCGCCATCTCTGGACTACCAGGCCCCGCACCCTGAGCCAAGATGGCCACGCCGTGATAATGTACAACGGCCGACTCCGGCGAAAAGAAACTTGCCTTCTTGAACAATCATAGCAGTCATAGCCAACCGTTACCAGGCCTGGAAGCCGGGGAAGCCGGGGCCCAGCTTTGAGGCCTTGGAGTTCACGCCGACTCTGGCGGCTTCTGCCCTCAACTATCCAAGGACCGGTTTCTGAGAGCTTATAGGCTTTGACAATTAGCCACTTAGGCTTCGCAGACTCCTTCCAGCCTCACGCAGCATGTCATTTTCGAGCACTAAGCTACTCGGCCGTCCTTGGGGGACTTTGGGGGGCCTACCGCGCTTAAGCCCATGGCTGCCAGCTCGATGCTGTACCCTGCCGCCCCCGGGTAGAGAGTCTGCAAGGCAGCCGGCCTGCCACACACGTCCAAACATCATCATCTCTCGCGTCGCGCTGTGTCTTCACATCTGCCGCATTTTTTGAACTTTGCCCATTGGCACTCAGGATTGCAGGCGGCAGGTGCACTGCGAGCGCATCTCTTCTGCTTCCGGGACCCCGCCATGCTGAAAGCGAGCCGTGGATGAGAAGGAACAGCGCTACAGTTTGCAACGTTCTCTTCTAGACGACTGCATCACTACCCTGCAAACTGCTTCAGTCGTTGGCGTCCGGGCCACTAGCAGAAGCTGGCCGATCTCTCGTTTGGAGAGTCTGATCCAGGACTGGGTGTCACGTGAGCTGACTTCAATGCTGCCGTCGAGCCGAGCCGAAAGGCACGCAGTGCTTTCGATGCAGAACCCCGAGAAGATGGTACTTTCGACTCGACAGTTTCAAGCATTATCGGATCCGTCCCCTTTGGCAGCTCGCGTGGCCGCCAAGGAGCATCAACGCTTGGAGTTGATCTGGTTCTGACCCTCCTTGCGATAGTCAATGCAGGTCGCGCACTTGCCTGGCACACAATGAATCTAGTGCGGATGGATGCATGCTGCCACAGACTAGCGCACTGGGTCCATGGTCTATGCTAGCAGAAAGCACCCCAAGGCATCTACTTCTCCTGCTGCGACCCATCTGCAGATCCATGTCACCACGGACACACTCAAAAGTCAAAACATCCTCAAGCAGCCCTTGCTGTCTCCTGATTTGCTACCCGCATGGATCCCAGACCCGACCCTCGAAGCGCAGACCTTCAACTCCCCCAAGCCCAGTCCATTCGTGCCATGCGTCAGTGTCCTTTGGTCTTCCCGCACCAACCCAACCTTGGCAGTCCGGGCAGGCGCTTGCTGGGGCTTCGACATATCTGATCTAGGGTTGCCTAGCAGGCAAGCCGCAGCATCAAAGGTGGCCTTGAGTGAAAGGTAGGGACAGTTGCCTGCGTGCCCTAATAACACGATCCTACCTGAACCAAACGCGTGACATTGAAAGCTCGCTGTCTCCCCCTTTACTGTCTCTCCGCTGCCGGCCAGTCACGCGCTGCAGCAGGGCGTGACGCTGAGCCGATCGCACTCCACCACTTCCTTTCCATGACAAAGTCTCGGAGGTGACGTGCATGTCGTGTGCGGCATCACAACTGACGGCCCATAGAGTGGCGGCATGGGCATGGTCATGGCTTCTGAGCTGGACTTCGGCATACACACTCAACCGGAACATTGCTGAGCGTTCAGCATAGTTGGGGTGGGAAGGGGTCATCCATCACCTCCTCCCGGCCTTGATCTGTTCTTAGGACTGAAGGCTCACACTCGAAGTTTCACCATCCTCCAGCTCCCAGTCGGACATTTTGTGGTTTTGCTGCAATGCTCGGGGTCTCCGTAGGTCACCACCTGCATGGCCTTTCCTGGCAACTGCTCTCGGTCTCGCTCTTGTGGGAGCTGGCAGTGTTGAGCGTGCATTGTGCCATTGTTGCTGCCACCTTCGTATTTAGCACAATTGGCTGATCAAAAAACCAAAGACATTGTACACGACGTCTCGATCCTCACAGCTCCAGTATTCTTCGTTCTCTGTTCCTGGATGAAACATTCGGGTATGGAGAAGCAGGCTATCATGAATCTGATTCCGCGTGAATTTGAATTCGCTGACGTTCCACGATTGGCTCAGCTCAAGCGGGAATTTCAGGCGCTGCACACGGGCAGAGACCGTCCTCATCGGGGAGCAGCGGAACGCGGCTTCCGCATTTGAAGTCAGGCCTGCCATGCGAACCCTGAGTTTCTTGAGCGCACTAGCTCGAGGAGTCTTGGTTTATCGGCATTCAATCCACCAGCTCTTGCCCAAACATCCATCGCAGAGGGTTTGCAACTCAACTCTCTTCCCATCAGGCCAAGCGCATGTTCGAGCCTGAAGCGCTTGAAGGTCTTCGCGGCCTGGCCACAAGTGCGCCCGGGTTGAGGTTTGGTACCATCATCGGCAGTCCCAAGAAGCAAATCAAAGACGAACACGCAAGTCCAACGCAAACATCAAAAACAAGCAACCAGAGCCAGAGCTCAGCAGCTGTGACTCTGACCTGAAACTTTGTGGTTGCAGCAACCATCAACTGGGTGTCCATGCAGGCATTATGATATCTACTTTTCTTGTGTATTTAAAAAAGGAAGTTATATGTGTATATGTAAAGGGGGTTTCTGAAACTAGGGGACCCTAATACAGTACCCTAAATAATAGGATCCTTAATATAAAGACCCCAAAATAAGGTACCCCTAATTTTCGGAAACTCCCATATATGTACGTACGTACATACGTACGTACGTACGTATGTATGTATGTATGTGTATATATGTACAGAGGTACGTGTGTGCATATGTATACTTAACGTTTGTGTATGTATGTATGTATTACCGTTTAACTATTCATTGTCGTCACAGGCTTATTATTCATAAAATGTGTGTATATATTTATACGCCATATACAATATACAATATAAAATGCATAATAGGCAATACATAATACACAATGTATAATAGTACTCCAAACTATGTAATATGCTAGATAGTAGCCAAAACATATAATACCTGATACAGAATGTATAACAGAGATTACAAGATAGGCTATGTTTAGTTTATAGTGTAGAATATACAGCTTGTAGAGGCAAACGCATATCATCTGAAAATTAAAACATGATACATAACATAGAATATAAAGGCATAACACATGACATGTGGTATCTAACATGAAATATATGATAGGTGAAATCTGTGATGTAACCAGGTAATACATAAGGCGTGATCATGAATACAACGTATTTGCAAATACTAGAGAAAATGCCAATAATGGAAGTAATAAGAATCATAGTACATACATGCATGCATGCATGCATTCATGCATGCATGCATGCACACATGACATGAAATGCATAATTTGTCATTTGCGCTATACAATGTAAGCTTATAACATACAACATATATAATAGATTTTGTCCTTTGTGCCATATAGTATACCATAGTATATATATATATATGTGTGTGTGTGTGTATGTATATATATATATGTGCTATTCAGTGTAGAATGCAAAATATGAAATATATGGCATATAAAAATATCATATATAATGTACAGTGTGTAATGTACTGTAATATATATTTTGGCTCCCTTTTTTTGATCTATCTATATATATATGTATGTATGTATGTATGTATGTATGTATGTGTGTATGTATATCATAGTATGATATAACATAACGGAATGGAATGGAATAGAACAGGTACGATGTACTATATAAAACCCTATTTGTGTGCATAAATATACATGGGTGTGATATGTACAATATATGTGTGGCTCCTGCATGGCAGTTTCGAGGCGACTCAATCCTACATGGCGGGTCCTACACGGCAGGTCATGTGCCACGTGCAATATATAATCTAAGCTGTTTTTTTATCTTATATACAGTATAAAATGTAAAATGTATGGTAATGCATAATGTACATCTCGTATATATAATCAAAAATAAAAGACATAGTGCAAACTAGATTATGTGTAACATAAAACGTAAAACATGAGTTGTAAAACAAACGAAATATGGAATATATATATATATACATATCGAATATACAGTACCAAAATTACAACATGCAACATCATCATATAATATCAAATAACATCTTAGAACTTCAAACCACAATATGGTAAAGTATCATAAAAAAGATATAACAAACCAAACTATACTATGCTGCAATCATTTGAGAGAACATGATCTAATAACTTCATGTAACATAATGAAACCAACATGTGATACATCATATATCTTTCTTATAGCACATAGAATATAGCACATAAGCAGTTCTTATGTTATATCTGATATGATATGCAACATATAACTGGTAACAGGTCACAAGTAATATATAGCAGACATTTAATATGTAAACTGCAACTTGTAATATGTAGCATGTGATCCTGAACTTGCCGTGTGGACGATCTAACTCGCAAAAAGAATCACCTTGTACCCATTATGTAGCATGTATAATGTAGAACTCAGAATACAGAATAATTCATGCATAGGTGTAAACCTACATATACATATACACATATACGGAATACACAAGTATGTATGAGCCCCCTATATATATACACACACATTTTTCCCCTCGCCCCGCCAAAGCCGCGAGGTAAAGACTAGCCAACTCTGCTTGAACCGTACCTATTACCCACAAACCTTGACATATAACATAACATAGTACCAATACAAGATAAAATTGAAAGCACACATAAATATATATATATATACATACATACACAAACATTGTATATATAGTACATAACAATATATTTCATCAAGCGCCTCGTTGTAGCCGATGAGCTTTCCTCAGCAGCAACGACGTTGCAGTAGCCGGCAGTTTAATTCCAACATCAACGGAGGAAGAACTCCAAAGTTTACAGTCTAAACGCTTCTACAGCCGGGTCTATGATAGCATATGCCCTGACCATGAAAAAGAAACATAAACCCTAAACCCTAAACCCTAAAATCATAAAAGCGAGTGATAACTTCCTCGAGCTTCGCTGCTCTTCCTCTTCACGCTTCTGCTGCTCTTCACTGACCTGGCCCTCGGCAGTGCCGTCCTGCAAAAAGCTAAAGCAATTGGCATCGTGTGTTTTTTGTTTTTGGTTTAAGGCCTTGTACAGGTTTTTTGTGTCGGGATTCGGGTATCACTTTCGTAAAGCAAGCTGGTCATGACCAGCTTGCTTTACGAAAACGTTCCGCAGGGGTCGATGGAGGGGCCAGGAAGGGGCATCTGGCGCAGCAGAGGGACGCCGGATGCTTTGGAGAATTTTGGTTGGGCGAATCCAGCTCAGGAGCAGTGGATCAAGTTGACACTTTGAAGTGCGGTGAAGTCCTTCGATGTGGCCCAGGTGCGACTCTTCTGCACCAAACGCAAAGATTCCAACACGGAAGTAGCCATGTTCGGGCCGGCACCCCAAGCATGGTATTGCCGGGAGGTGAAATGGGAGACGCCGCTGCCAACGGGATGTGCTGATTCAGCGAGATCGTGTTGGTAGCTCATGGCGACCAGATCCGAAGGGTATCTCTCATCAGGCAACTCCAATTCTTCATGCGAAGACCTGGCGGTAGCATGCAGCTACATTGCCACGCCGAGAGCTTCCGCCTCTGCGACGGCCGCTCGCTCTGATGTTCGGAATGCCGCGAGCAGGACGCAGCACATGACGTGCTGTGTCGGAGCAGGTGCAAGCCACGAGGGGTCCTCCTAAAGCCTTGAGGCTTCAGCCGTAAGGACATGCGTTTGAAGTTTAGGGTTTTGGGTTTGTGTTTCGGGTTCCTGGTTGAATGAAAAGGGACTCGGTCAGACCGCAGGCTTCAGCTCCCTTGCTAGCAGCTGTCCTCAGCCTCTGCTTCTTCCACTGGCTTTTCCGGCGCGGAAGACTCCTCAAAGAGGTAAGGTTTCGAGTTCGGCTTGCCCAGCCAACCACAACGAACAGTTCAAGCCGGAACTCGCCGCTGGAGCCCCTGGGTCTATTTGCAAGGGCGAAGGGACCCTGAACCCTCCTGCCCGCCGGGCACACATGCATCAAGACAAGTGCGCCTGAAACACTTCGAGCTCATCTGGCCCACAAGACACAGCCCGGACTCATAGGTGTAAACACTCAATGCCATCCCAAACTCCCTTCCTCTTTGGCCCCACTCAGATACCTCGACCTTGAATGCCGGCACCGGCGGTGGCGGTGGCGCCGGGGCGCCTCCGCCGCGCTGCGCCACAGCACGCGTGGCTCGGCGCAGCACCGATGCCTGGCGGTCCGGAGCTTGGGCCGCTAGGGTTTGGTCTCGTGGTCGGGGAGAATGGCCCAGATTCAGACTAAAGGCAGAAATCCGTCACGAGTGTAACATATCACTGCAAGAATGGCTTCTGGTTTGCCTGTGAGACCTTCACTCTTCAGCTGCTTCAGCTTACTCGCTTGCCCCGCCCCCCGCCCCCGCAACACCTCGTCTTGCTGCTTCCTGCGGGCGACAAGGCGTTGTAACTTATGTGCTGCAGTCTTGCGTAGAAGTGACAGCTCCTCATCTCTAAATGAGCTTGACGCAGCTCTAGCAGAACTTGCTCAGCTGTTTGCACCTTAGCTTGACATCCATAGCCCGACATCAGCAGCGATTCGACTTGTCACACACCGACAACGATGTCTGAGCACGTAACTCTCAGCGTCATGTTCCTGGCTGGCGGCTTGCACCGACGGCGTGGGGCGGCTTGACTTAAGTCGGTGTGCTAGAAACAACGAATCCTGTCTCCTGCCACTTGCCAACCATGCTCGAGGCACCTAAGCATCGCTGCATGGAGTTCAACGATGGCCCTTCCCGGGTTCTCGTAGCTGCCTGGCACGGACAGCACCTGCATCTTCCTGCATCCTCTCGTGGTCACAACTACTCTGAGAAGCTCATGTGAATCAGCCCTGCCTGGAGCATGCCGGGTGACACTGGAGTTGTCAAGAAACAGCAAGGTCAGGGAAAGCGTCGCAATGATGGCGAGCAGCACGACGGGACTTTTCAGCCTGGGCCATGTCTGAAGCGGGAAGCTGCGACAGCTAGAAGCAGCTTCTGTATAATTTTAGAAGGGTCCACAAGATATCAGCGACTGGGCCAACCACCACCAAAGTGAGCGCAAAGCCATCTGCCCATCGTTCGCCACATCGGCGGCTACAGGCAAATGGATGCCCGACAGGTGATCCGCGGGTCTTCTCGGGCTAAACAAACAAGTTCCTCGTATCACTAGAGTCATTCCATGCTCGCCTCTATGGCCACCACACACGCACAAGGAGGTCCTTTCAAGCAGAAATGGCCATTGTCACCACAAGGCGGCGAATTAGCTAAGCACTTTGAGTCAGGGTAGCTAGACTCTAGCCTTTGAAAGTGCGCGAGTACGTGTGCTTGTCTTGAGTTGGGGAGACAGGCATCCTTTAATTTGGATTGGCTGCTTGAGACCAGAGTTTCGGGAAGTCAACTTGCAGCTTCGGATGGCTGAATCTTTCACCACATCAACATGCCATGATCTGTCCCACTGCGTCCAATGCAGCCACATCCGAGCTCTCCTAGCTCACATCCTAGCGCATGCTCCCTCGGCCTTCTGTCCGTCACAGTCGTCTCACTTGCAAACGCCTGCCCCATGGCTGGCCTTGCCACACTGAGATCTTTAATGCAAGCTGGCTGCTGCTGGCCTCGCTTCATACAGCACTCTGGCTAGGACCCCTGTCGCGGAACACTTGCGGAAAAGCCAGCCCCTGCACAATCCCGAATCCTTCCCCGGCTGATCACTCGCCGAGCAGCCGCCCTTGCCGCGGGCTGGCCGCAGCGTGGGCTCACAGCCACAAGCTGCCAATATCAAGTTCTGTTATTATGCTTGGGATCTTGATCGGATTGTGTGCCCAGATGTCTGCCCCGGCAATTCGACGCATATTGAGGCTCTGCTACAGAAGTGCCTGAAACAGCTCTTCGATGGATGCTGAGACTTCAGACACCGAGACGTGTCAATGCAGGATTGTACAGAAAAGTGGGGTCCCTGAAAGGAAAAGATCGTGGAGCCAGCACATCGACTCCATCACGGAAAGGTACGGTCTGGATGCCTGGCATGTTTGAGGCTACTGCCCTTGGCCTTGCAAAAGCGCAGCAACCCTAAACCCTATACCCTCTTACACCCGGGCTAGGCATATGCAAATCCTAAACCATCCTAAACCCTTTTTTGCATCAGGACCCTAAACCCTAAACCCTAAACCCTACATCCTAGACCCTAAACCCCACAGCACGACATTTTCACCAGCAACCGCCAGGCGACTGCGAGCCATCTCAAGGCAAGACCTGGCATGAGGAAGGGACCAGGATCCTGCTTGGAGGATCATGGGACTTGGTTGGGTAAGCTTAGAGCTAGCTTAATTGCAGTGTGAACTAAGTATAGCAATTGTCGCCGTGTTTATACAGAAAGTATAACCCGAGTTGCCAAAACCCATGAACCTTTCTCTGCTCTCACGTGCAGAAACGGCATTCTTGCAGATATTAACCAGCATGGAGCCCTCTTTCAGGTCACCGTGGGAGTTCGAGGCCTCCGCCCCCACGCTCGACCTACAACCCGTAACATCACGTATGTGACTCATTGTCGACCTTGAAATCAGATTTCTAAATGAAGAAGGTCAGAGACAACACTACTGAGACTTGGCAACTTGCTTCCCGAACCTGACCCGGCCAGTCACAGAAGTCTCTCGACACTGTCCCACTTTGTCACATTAGCGCTACATTTCTGGCACCCGGGTATTGCGTCGCCGCTGCGCCAGTCGGAAGGTCACCAACCTAAGCCCAAGCCCGAAGATGTCCGAGGCTTCCAGTCTCTTCTGAGGGCGCCTGCACTGCCTGATGAGCCTAACCCTAATGCATCACAACCTCGAACGAGCGATCTAAGAGGCCCGGACAGGGAAGCTCGCAGCACGGCCTGGATGGACACGACCTCAAACTTGCATGACGAGAATCGAGGCTTTGGAGAGGCTTCACAGTGTGCAGAGAAGCTTGAAACAAGCTGAGGCAACAGTACCCCCAATGCTCAACAACCGCGTTCTTGATCGTTCTTGCTGGCATCAGTAGCAGTCCTACTCATGTCCACAATGTCTGCCACACGGAAGGCTTCCTTTCAAGCTGGGCTCTTGGCCAGGAGGGCCTGGCAGTGCGGTCGAAATGACCGGCGAATACCGCGGGAACTTTTATTCTGTACAAGTTGTCTCCTTCGCAAGCACTCGCCTTTTCTCGTACTGTTGCACATTGTTTCACACCCTCCTTAGGTGCCTACTCTGCCTGTTGGTCTCGTTTGTCTCACCGTCTGTCTGTCTTCCATGCATCTGTCCATCTACCTGTCTATCTATCTATCTACTTACCTATCTATTTCTAGATCTATATCTATATCCCTGTCTATATCTATATCTCTGCTAATACATCTGCGACAGTAACACTCAGTCCTCCTCTTCCAACTGTCACGCGAGAACGTGCCAGGAAGGCAGCGCTAGCAGAGCGGCCCCGGCTCTTGTGGCCAACACCTCTGCCAGTCTACGCTCTCGCAACTCGGACTCCGCCAGACGACCTCTGCCGGTTTCGGCGCCCACAGTCGGACAATCCGTATGGTCTTCAGTCGGCAACGTGAAACCATCCAAAAGGAGGGAGAGGTCAGCCTCGAAAAACACGCGCCAAACCCCTCAGAGATACAACCTACTAAAAGGTTCTCACGTGATCCTCTCTCAACCCGACGTTCAGGGTTCTAGGTTTTGGACTCTCGCACCTCGCACAACTTCGGGGTTGAGGGCCGAATCTTCCAACATGTATAATGCAGGAACCTGATTAAGAAACCCTGGCTCTTTATTAGGGTTCTGAATATGAACCCTAATATATTGGGGTTATAGGACCAGGGTTTCTTAATCAGGTTCCTACGTTAACCTTTGACTTTGGTCTGCAGGCTCTGCCCTGGTCCCCTCCGAGTTTCTGGCGACTTGCCGCTGCAAAACCACTGTCCTGTGGCATGTGGCTGGTTTTGTGCCATGTCAGCCTTGCGCTGCGCATCTGCTGGTCGGCATTGCATGTTCGAGGCCACCAGGATAAGTGCGTTGTGGTGCTGTGGACATTTATGCAACAGCAAAACGTCACAAAAGGCTCACAGGCGTAAAATTTAAAACGGGGATGAGCAACCATAGTGTCAAACAAACGCACACGTCTGGGCATAGAACGTCCTCGCTTCATGGCACGTTTGCTTGCTGGCTCGAGGAGTGACAGTGAGAAATTATCATGCTGACTTTCTGAGTTTGGTCGCCTTCTGATGGTAAGCTTTCAGGCAACGCCATCAAGGAGAGGAGCCAGGACCATCAACCAGCTTCACAGGTGCTGCCCGTGCAAGTTACATCCTCCTACTGCTTCACCCGGCAGGGTTTCAACATGAAATCTCCAAGAGAGTCCAACTGAGTCCTCTGGTGTCAAGTGCGAGGCAGAGGCGTCCCCACCTGCAGATGTTGGCAGCGATGATGTGGGCAGTTGTTACCCTCTGTCAGGAGCGACGAAAGTGCACAACTTGGCTCCCGGCTCACTGCAGCACTCATGGCCTCTGCACTTGTCACGGATGGCAGGCATCTTATGTAGTCCGGGTAAGACCAACAATGAATGGCTGACGAAACCAGCGACAAGCTGTATGCAAAGCACTGATGAAAAGAAGTCAAACGGTATGGGCCGGTGATCATATATAAAAACGATGAACTTGAAATCTACAGTGTGTTGTCAGATTTGCACAAGCAGAACACTTGATTTTTGACCTTCCCCCGGTGAACCTGATGAGTGTCGACATGCAAGATCATCACGCAGTCTCCGCAGAGAAGTCTGTATCTATAACGATGATAAGCTGCCAAAGCCGGTAAATCGAGTCGTGCACGGAATCGAGGGGCGCCACCACAGCAACTAGGTCGGCAAGGCCTGAGGTGTCGGAAGGGCCGCTAGGAGCCGTTGCATGTCGCACTCGGCCGTACTCACACAACCCTCGAAAGCCAGAAACTCTCATGCTGAGGCCCTTGCACACCAGTGCAAAGAGTAGGGCGGGACAAACCACCTTCAAGCCGCTAGGTGCGCCAGCGAACACGAGAGCCGAGCTAAAACTCTCCGATGCAAAACGCGCTCTAAGCGTACGTTTTGGCTCAGGCGCCTGTCAGCGAGTGAAGAACCGTCGAGCCACTACATAAGGGAATGCATGGGTGTGAAAACTCCAGTGCAAGTGTGTGACCTCCGGAATCAAAGCACAGCGGAAGGAAAGCCTAGTCTCGCTTGAGCTATCATACACTCCGGAGGCAGGGTCTTCAATTTTGGAAGCAGATGTTCAACCTCCAACCTATCACTACGGCTTCTTCATGCACAGACATGCTGAAGCAACAAGTATGCAAGACATTGTCGTCCATATCCAGGATCAGGCCGGTGGAGGCTAAGGCGGCTAAGGGTTTTTTGGCTCTCACCCAGCTAGGACCAGCCCCGCAAGGATAGACCTCTTGCTTCTCTCAGGATTCTCTCGTGTGGAACCTCAGTGGCCAAGCATTAGTCTGCCACTCTGCCTGCAGGAAAGACGATTCCTTCTACTGATCGCGGTAGTGGGAGAGGCCTCTACCAGCCCGTGCGGGCATCTGTTACCTGAACCAGACTGGATGCACAGTCAACTAGGGGCTTAAACAACCCCACCATCCAAATCCGGACACGCATGGCTGCAGCAGTTCACGTAGACCAAGTTTGAGAGACCACTCCCTGGCCGGCGAAGCTGTTTACTTCACTAGGCAGAAAAGCGGATCATGCAGCAAGCTGCTCCCAAGAGTGAGCGCAGGAGAGCCACGCAACACGGCCAAAACCCGATGAGCCTGCCAGATATCAGTGCCATCCAGATTTAGGCTATCTTGAGTGTCTCACACACACGTGTCTGTGTCATTGCCCATTGGTTGCCAGGGAGATAAAATCGTATCACGCATATGCCAGAGAAGGCACTCCCTGCATCTCTGCGGCGAATTAATCAATGTGCGAACCGGTCCCGATCTCACTCATGTCCAATCTCCTCCTCGATCTCCTGCAACACTGTTTACCCGGACTTTGGACCTTGAGACCCAAAGCCCTAAACCAAGCAAGCCCCTAAAACATCCTAAAAACCCGAAGCGCAAGCCTGCAACACTCTGAGAGCTACGAAGTACAGTGTCGTAGTAGCACTGATGCCGACACCTACACGCCAAGTATAAGCAGCCTCGTCAACAACAGCAGCAACAACCCCTGCCAACACAACAGGGGTTAGGAAAATAGTAGTCTTGCTGAGCATTCTCTGCAGGACCGGGATAAGCAGCAGTCAAACATGAGATCAGTCAAATTACCATGATGTTTTAAGTTCAGGATGTCAACTCACTAGGTTGACTCAAAACTAGCAGCAGGGTGGTTCGGACCCACTCTGCAATAAAAACATGGTGCGATGGCCTAGGCACCACCGACATCGTCTCTACGAGGGCCCATGCACATGTCGCGATGTCACCGACATGCTGCAAGCCCACCTCGATGCGTCGCCTGGTAGCGGGCATTAGCTGAACGGAAAGGACAGGCAACGCAACTTGGCGGTACACAAATGGAAACGCCAGCAAGGCACTGCAGGGCAATGATCTGTTGGTGAACCGATGTCTTCTCGCCCTTGAGCTGGGTCACCTACACCAACAAGCTGACTATCATCAAACATGGGAACTGACTCGCAGAGCAGCGAGCTCTCTGCTGGGGCCTGTTGCTGAAGGCGGACATTCTCAGCCTCCTGCAACTTTTGCTGTACTTTGAACCTTGGTAATGAAGCCCAACATGGCCTGAACTTGGCCACCTGCCATGCACATCAAGGCTTGTCTTGCAGGACAGGGGCTCTTCGACCATCCTCTGCACGTCCGCTGCAAAGTAGCGCTTTATGTCCTGAGCCAGAACTCACATGAATCAAGACCACTCGCCCTATACGACTGGCAGTAAAACGCACTGTTCGGTTCCGAGAATCATTGAGCTGCCCTTGCATGCCCGATGACGAGTTGGCGTTGTCGGCCTTGATATTGTGCACGTGACCTGTCATCACGAGGCTGCGATGGGCTGAACATGGCTTGCGGCTTGAGCAAACACTGTAGTGAAACCCAACGATCCATGCACCTATGCTGCGCTGCAGGGCTTGTCAGAAGCAGCAGTCACAAAACAGACATGCCGGGCCTTTCTCAATGCTGAGCTCCTCGTTCTGAGACTGGAGTGTAGTCGCCAGGTCATGCACCTCTCCAGGTGTTGCAGCACCTACAAGACTTCCGACAGCTTCACTGAAGCGCCTTGCCCTTCATTCCGGTGGGCTTTCGCGAGTTGCTGCTCATCACTGAATCACCCCTTGGATGCTCAGAGGGTTTGCCACATGCCCTTACAAACTCTCTGCTGCAAAATCCCCCTCAGAGCTTGGACTTTCGGATATGCAGCTCGGGCTCATAGCCGTCATGGCAGAAGCAAGGGCCGGGCCGTCGATCTCCGAGGAATCCGAATGGAGCCGAAGCGAGCTGTGAGCCGTCAAGGCGATGCCGCACTCGCAGCGAATCAATTCAGAGATGCATATGTTTATTAGGACTATGCAAACACATCACATACACTTACTTCTCTATCTGTCTGTCTGTCGGTCGCATGTATGCATGTATGTATGTATGCCTGCATGTATGGACGTTACACAGTAACTTTGTCTGCTGCCAGTCTTGTGTTGCTGCTGGTGTGGCTAATCAGCTAGTCTTGCCATTGCTCATGTTCAGACGAAGCCCTGCTACACGATGATGAAGACGAGAAAGCTGATGATAATGGCGGTGGCGCCTGTTCCCGTCATTGCTCTGATTGCTGCCGTAGAATGCACGGATGACCCATGCACGGATGACCCACGTGTCGGAACATGTCTCCCTGAGTTGGGCACGGCAGCCACATGTGCTGGGAACAGACGCGAGGGTAGTGGCTTGCCATCTCTATTCTCGACTCACAAAAGTGGTGTTCGAAGCGGACGTGCGTGACATGACCTAATTTCTTCAGACTTGACGAATGCAGTTTGATGATTCTTGCGATTCCGGCTCTCGTCTTTACGCACTGCGAGCGGCATGCAGGATGGCGATGATGAGATGATGGTGATGCTGATGGGGATGCTGAAAGAGATGGTGAATATGATGGTGATGGTGATGGTGATGGTGCCTGTGTCGGTGCTGGTGGGGATGGCGATTTCGACAACGGTGGCGGTGGCGGTGGCGGTGATGCAGTGGTGATGATGGGGTGATGATGGTGATGCTGGGGATGCTGGTGATGGTCGTGATGCTGGCGAAGATACGGATGAAGAGGAGGATGACAACCACGATGAGTGTTTGATGGGGCTTGGGATCGAGCAAGTCCACCTCAGACCACCCTGTGTTAGCCTGTCAAACCACACACGTCTCTTGGCCCGGCAAAGGAAACAAGGATCGGAATGCCAGGCACGGAATCGACCAGCGTTTTCCCAGCATCTGGACTCAACCATGAAGGTGACTGTACATCACGTAGAGTACCTAGAGAGACAACCTCTGTACACTCCGAACGCAGCACTACTGGCCTTCGAGCGAAATTTGCTTTTGGAAGGTCCGGCACGTTCCATCAGCGGTGACACATGGCAGGCACCCTGGAGCGCAGCACAGCAAGCAAAAGCCCTGTCCAAAACCTAGGGCGGGCGTCAAGTCTCGACGAGTGGACACAGGGTGACGCCTCACAACCAAGAGAGGACCAAGCTGACCTCAGTGCATCAATCCAGGTCCAGTATGTTGACCCTGTGAGAGGTCTCCTTCTCCAGAAACTCCACAAAGTCCACAGCTTGCATGTATACCGTGGCATTGCAAGCATTCGGATGGAAGCCGACGGTGGGGCAGCTCTCGCCCTCGTCCGCCAAGACCTTGGGGTCCAGATGGAACTGCACCTCACCCGCCTCGTCGTTCAGCAAGCCAAAGGGTGTCACACTGCCGGGTAGTAGCTTCAGTTTTTCCTCAAGTGCCTCTGCTGAAGCAAAGCTCACCTGCTTGGCAAATTTCACTGCTTTCAGTTTGATCTCCGTGTTGACAGCAGCAGATACCAAGAAGAAATTCTTCTTCTTGTCCTTCAGAAAAAGATTTTTCATCTGCATCGCCTTTCCTCCATTCATCTCTGGGTTCGGGCAGAGCTGCTCTGCTTGCTCGCAAGTGTAGACAGGCGCGTGCAGGACGATTTCCAGTGCAGGACGGGGCAGATCGGCAAAGTTGCCGTACTTCTTCAGGAAGAAAGATAGCAAACGGTCTATGCAGGATCCCAGCTGCGCATTTAGAAACTCCGAAGCCTCTGGTGAGGTCTCCTGTACCGCATTCACGTCCTCGGCATGTTCTAGGGACAGACGGAGCCAAGGACACGACTGGCTCAGTTCCAGTTTGGCGAGAGCAGCGCGCACGACATCAGAGGACATCAGGAAAACTCAGAAGGCGGGGAGCCAGAGATTGGCAGAAATCCTGAGCAGGCTGGAGCCAAAGCTAAACTCCGGCTTCTGCATCGGGCTTCACTCTCTCACAATCGCACTCGGTCAGATGACCCCAGCTTTGGGCTTGGTGCTTCGAACTTTGTAACACCAAGGCAAACCGACTGCTACAACCGTCGCCGTGCTGTGAGTGAGCAATCCCGTCCCTAAACCACCCTGAATGCTAAATGCTGACGGCCCTGATCCTCAAACTCATGCTGCTCAACCCCAATCAGGCCTCGCCCCAAGCCCCCCAAAGCAGCATCGACCTCCCAGCTGCGGATTCCAGAATCATCAGCCAAAGATTAGAGGTTGGGATTTCGACTCTTTCAGCTCGAACCTGGAGGTCTTAGACAAGCTAGGTCTTAGACCAGCTCGGATGAAATCATCTTTCCAGCCGGCAGCCCGAGCTGCTAAGTAGAGGAAACGATACCACTGGCAAGTCTGACATCATGCATCACAAATGGGACATCTGCGCCAAGCAGAACTGCTGAGACTCCCACAATGTTAGTCTTCGCCCTCCGGTAACATGACTCAGCAACACCTCGCGGTCCATTTGTCCGGCATGCAAGGACTTCAACAAAATGGTAGGTAGGTCGGTCGGTCGGTCGGTAGGCAGGGAGGCAGGCAGGCAGGCAGGCAGGCAGGCAGGCAGGCAGGCAGGCAGGCAGGTAGGTAGGTAGGTAGGTAGGCAGGTCAGGCAGGCGGGTAGGCCAGTAGGTCCGTAGGTGGGTCTGTCGGTTGGTGGGTCGGCCGGTCTTTTGTTGCTGTTTGTCTTTTGGGAACTAACACTTCACCAAATAATGTTTAGATTTATGTTTAGGTGCATGGGCTTACTTCCGTCTGAGACTTGCTTCTTCACGCCCATTCACGCATGAATGAGCGCATGCACGCACATCTACACCCATGCATTTGACAATCCACACCGTGACAACCATGCCCAGACGTGCTTCTCGAACATGTGGATAGCATGTGCAATACATCGAATCCGGACTACAGTTTGCGGATGTGCTCTCCAAGGCAACAAACCCAAGAATAAGATCCCTAAGCACACCGTCTAACTTCAAAACAGGTCGCGACTATACCTGACGCGGATTTGTAAACCAACATGTCAAGGGAATAAGTAGAATCGCTTTGCCGGGTGAGTACACCACGCTTCTGGCATGGTCTGTGCAAGGCCACACTTTTTGGTCGGGCTTCTGGAAGTCTGGCCATGATACCATGGCACTTTTCAGGACACCCTTCGGGTGTGTTGTTCTGCGGCAGCCATTGGTCGTGCCCCCCATCGAACAAAAGCCATGCACAAGGCTTTATGGCTGAGTCTATTGTCATTCTGCATACTTTCAAGCACCAGTTTCAAGCTTTGACTTAGCCGTAGTCATCTGCCTTTCATGCAGTAGGACGATCGGGGCACAGGTCAACAGACTTGCTGCATGCTTCTGCTACAACGTACATTTGTAGTGGGAACCTGCCAACTTTGCCCAAGATGCTATCCCTGGAGCTGGCTTGGCTTGTGCCGCGCCGGTCTCTTTTGTGGCTTCCATGACGAGCAATTCGGCTCTGCGAAGCTACTCTGTCACCGCACGAGCCCTTCTCCTACCTTACCTTCATTCGCCTTCGTCAATGTGCGCGCAGCATCTCGGAACCGGCAGGACCCCACTCAAGCATGAGGTGCACCCCCAGGGATGCAATCAAGCGACTCTTTACCCATAGCAAAGCACATCACATCCCGGGACCACACTCTATCTACAAGCTTGCGAGCACGACACAGCAGCAGGAAAAGACCATGGAAGGCCCTTGGATGCTTCGGACCAAGATTTCAGAGAACTTCAATGGCTGGTATCCTCACATAAGCCTCCAAATTCTACCGTCGCAGCCATTGGAAATATGTGGTGGGCCGTGCATCAGGGCCCCATGGGCGAAGTCTGGGATACCCTGCCTGCTGTTTCATGCCAGTCTTACGAAAATCGCCAGCTGCACGAAGGTCAGACTGCTGATGATCGGACGGTTCTTCTGTCTCTGCTTAGAGAACCAGCCCTGCTGCACGTGGGAAATACCCGGAATTGCACAACCAAAATGGACCGCCTTGAACCTTTAGGACCTTAGGATCCTGCACCAGCCTGGGAAGCCATCAACTCGACCATGCTACCAGCAGCTGGCGGGCACATTTACAGCATTTACCATACGGAGCCGTCATCGTTGCGTGGGCCTCAGTTGGAAGGCTTGACTGTGCGGCGACCAAAACTAAGACGACTGCTGCTGCTGCTATCATTACAATTGCAATAACGTTCTTCTTTGTTCGCAAGTTTCGTCCTCGCCTCGAAACCTCACGAACTCCTGACAATTCCTGACACCTCCCCTTTCACGGTCCAGACTTGGGGCATGTTAGGGCTGCTACGAGCACAAAGGCAACCCCACCTCGATTGAGGGGCCGTGCTGGGGATCCAGATGGTGTAGGCGTTCTAAGGCCAGGGGACAGCGATGCCGAGAGGACATCGCCAAAGCCGCAGCAGTCAGAATGCCGCACCGGCCGCTCTTTGTCCGACCTAAAACAAAAATCGAGAATCTAGAATTTGTATAGTATCTGCCGGCTACTACAGGTAGTAAATGTGAAGAACTTCTGAAGAACCGCACACACTACTAGCATGATCCGTCGCAGACATCGTGTCACGACTGGAAATACGAGCATTGATATACTAGCAGGACACTCGCAAATCACCACAGAGCTTCTCACCCGGCGCCAGCCACACGTACCAAGAACATGTCAGGAGCCACCTGGCGCGGCTCTGTCGGTCAGTCAGAAAGCGTGAAGGTTTGAATGACTGGGAACAGGTCAGCGTGCAATGAACTGACGCTTCTGAACCTGCTTCACAAAACAAAAAATCAGGCATGATCAACGGCCCAGCATGCCTGCAGGCACTCCGCATTGCCGTCCACTTGGGCCGCTGCCAACGGAAACCAGCCCGAAGAATCCAACTCGGCAGGAGACGTAAGCAAGCGCTAGCAGCACTCACGAGTACAAGCAGCTCTTGGCTTGACATACTTGCGCGCTCTGCATGCGCCTTGCCGTTGCTGGCAACTGTCGGCTCCTGGGCTCGCCGAGGTGATTGCGAGCTGGACCACGGACGTGGTGGGGGCGGCACCGCCGCTCGACACCAATATCAGCTCAGTCCGACAAATCCAAAACAAACCTGCAGTCGCAGCTGGATGCAGGCGGTCCTGTCGTGGCGGCAGACCGCCGGCCTGTGGAGAGGCGATCCCAGTGGACAGCGCACTACTACCTTGGCTCCGTCGGCGTGAAGGTCGAGGAATGGAAGTTTCACCGTCTAAACGGAGAGTGCAGGATTTGCGGGACAGGTTCAGCAGGGGTACGCCCGAACGCACGACATGCACGCCTGAATTGACATTTGCGATGAAGAGTCTTGGCCGGCGCAGCGGCAAACCTCTCGGCACAGACTGTGTGGCGCCCAGGTCTGGCTGAGACCACCTTTTCTTCAAGGACCCGGCACATGACTTCTAGAATTGCTCGCCGTCTCTACCGGCAGTCCGGCACGGGCATCTGCTAGTGATGAACTCCTACACCCAAATTCGTGCGTCCACGCGGCAACCAGCTGGCATCTGAAACTGCCGATGTCGATTGTGTGAGGACTGGGCCGGGGCCTGGCCCGTACAGAACGGCTGGACTGGAGTTCGGCAGCCGTGGTGTCGACGTTCCCCAGAATGCAGGCGAAGTCGAGTCCGGAAAGTGCTGTGGTGTCCGCGCCGAAGAAGGGCTCGCAGGTGTCGAGTGCGGGATGGGTTGATGGACTTGCACCATCCTCAACCCGGGATGCCTGAAAGTCGCAGATGGCTGCAGGACAGAGGCCGGTTCCTCAGCGTCGCACTTGCAATGTCTAAGACTTAAGCATTCACATGTCACGACGCCCCAGAACCGAGAAAAGCCAAGTCTCGGGTGCCAAAGCCACCGGGTAGCTGACTGGTTGGCCTGCACATTACCGGCGCTGCCCATGCTTCACTGCAACCCAGCACTTCATGCATGTGCGACGGGGGTGCTACATGCATCTCCATGCTATCAGACAACCTGCCTGGGAGGTGAACCGACTGCGCGCGCTCCGGAGGCTGCCTTTGCACGGGAGTGGGATCTCCCAAAGCGGAGAGAACGGCGCAGTCTTAGGCCCCGGGCCTGCCGATGCCTGGGATGCTGGGCTGCACTTTGGGGACTGACTGTGTCCACCTCGGGAATGCGCAACGTGGGTAGCCGGGCCGCATCAGCACTTGCCGTCCATCTGCGGCTGCTGGACTGAGGCGAGGCCCGAACTGAACCCTTCCAATTCGTTTCAACTCCAGCCAGTCATAATGCAGGAGTGCTGCACATGCCGCACTTGACGACCTCGTGGAGTGGCCGGGCCTGCCATCGAATCATGCCACCAGCTTGTAGAAAATCTGCAACGCAGAGGTCCCGAGTGGTGATCGGTCTCGACTGTCAAGTCTGACAGTCTTACAGGGGTGTAGCTGGGCTGCCGGGCGGGGTGTGGGCTCCTCCAATATCAAAAGAACGGAAAGAACTCTGACGACACCGAAGGATCTGGACAAGCTCCTCGCGGTTTGGCTGCCCGAGCTTCCATGCTGAGATCCAGGCTGAGGCTGCGAGCCGGAGGATGTGTGCCTGGCACTGTTCTCCTAAGATCTCTGCGCAGGCTCTTGAAGACACCGATCAGGGGACAGTGTCATCATAACATCATGCTGAATAAGCAGCGTGTCAGTACAGTACGGTGTCAGCACCAACACAAAGCATGCCGAAAACCCTGGTCTCCGGACATCCGCTTCCCTAGCCTGAGTGGAACTGAAAGTTACGTGTATTTGGATTCGATTGTAATGAACAGCAAACACAAAAACGCTTTTGAAACCTCCCCGGAAGAAAACCACCCTCCCAAAGATTGTCTGAGCTTTTTGGATAGCCTGGACATGCTCACGGAAACTAGGCTTTCTCGAAAAGGGGTGGCTGCCAATTGCTGCACAGACAACCTGCTGAAGGGTGAGAGGCTCTACACAATAGCAGCTGGTTCCTGCTCTTCCTGTTCCTCTTCCACCTCTTCCTCTTATTCCTGCTCTTCCTCCTCCTCATCCTCCTCCTCCTCCTCGTCCTCCTCCTCTTCCTCTGGCCCCACTGGCCTTTCCCCCCAGGTAACGAAAGATCCGTCGGCCAAAACTGCGGCTGAAGTCAATCCAGCGGTTTGGATCTGCCGCACGTTCTTCAGCTGATGTTGCACAGCACGACTGCTACCACCATGGTCAGCATGACCCCAGGTCACGACAGACCTGTCAGCGAGAATGGCGGCAAAAGCCATTCTTGTAGCTTGGATCTGCTGCACATTCTTCAGCTGATGCTGCACCGCACTGCCATCACCACCCTTGTCAGCCACTCCCCAGGTCACGACAGATCCGTCGCCAAGAATGGCAGCAAAAGCTTCCGCTGTGGATTGGATCTGCTGCACGTTCTTCAGCTGGTCCCTCACAGCACTACTGTCACCACCACCGGCAGCACTACCCCAGGTCACGACAGAGCCATCAGCGAGAACCGCAGCAAAAGCCCAGTGAGCGGCTTGGATCTGCTGCACTTGCTTCAGCTGTTGTTGCACAGCACTACTGTCACCACCGAGGTCGGCATGACCCCAGGTCACAACCGACCCATCATCGAGAATGGCAGCGAAAGCTTGGCGAGAGGCTTGGATCTGCCGCACATTCCTCAGCTGATCTTGCACAAGGCTACTGTCACCACCCCAGGGACCCTGATAGCCATCATCACCCCAGGCCACGACGGATCCGTCGCTAAGAATGGCAGCAAAAGCGGCGGCAGTGGCTTGGATCTGCTGCACATTCTTCAGCTGATCCTGAACATCACTGCTGTCACCACCATAGCAGCCATTGCCCCAGGTCACAACTGATCCGTCTGCCAGAATGGCCGCAAAGGCTTCAACATCGGCTTGGATCTGCTGCACATTCTTCAGCTGATGCTGCACATAACTGCTGTCACAAGTAGCCTCACCCCAGGTCACGACAGATCCGTCGCCAAGAATGGCAGCAAAAGTGCCGGCAGTGGCTTGGATCTGCTGCACATTCTTCAACCGATCCTGCACAGCGCTGCTGTCACCACCATCGCGAGCATCACCCCAGGTAACGACGGATCCATCGTCAAGAATGGCAGCGAAAGCACCCTCAGAGGCTTGGATCTGCTGCACATTCCTCAGCTTATCCTGCACCCCACTACTGTCACCACCAAAGCGAGCTGCACCCCATGTCTCGACGGATCCATCGCCCAGAATGGCAGCAAATGCGTACTCCCCCGCTTGAACTTGAACTCTGCCTAGATGTAGAACCAACGAGTCACCACTCTGGAGCCGGGCACACTTGATCGGTGCAAGTACATCCAGAAGGCCTCCAGCTGAGTCCACCAGCCGCCCTTTCCCCACTTCGAGCGCCGTCTCCGCCCGCCGTTTGAGTGCTCCCACTTGTTCATTTAAGTCGGCTTTCACAGCAGCTGTCCTGCCACTGAGCAATCCAACTTCCACCGTAATCGACATATCGCACGGGATCAAAGACCCCGAATGCCAAGAGCCGGCTTTGGGGTGTAGGGCAGCTTACTATTGAGTGGGACACGCATGTTTTCTATCAGGCATAAGGAAGCCATATTTAGGACGGGAAGTGTTTGAGTGAGAGTGAGACCTCATGAAAGGTTCATGGCTGGGAAATACATACGTGCATTCATGCATGCATACATACATATATATATATATATACATGTATGTATACATATATATATATATGTGTGTGTGTGTGTGTATGTATGTATGTATGTATGTATGTATGTATGTATGTATGTATGTATGTATGTGTGTGTGTGTTTAGCAGCCGCACTCGATAGGTCTG
>CAJNDV010016335.1:0-26400 GCA_905221635.1 Symbiodinium sp. CCMP2456 | reverse complement strand
GAAGCCATATTTAGGACGGGAAGTGTTTGAGTGAGAGTGAGACCTCATGAAAGGTTCATGGCTGGGAAATACATACGTGCATTCATGCATGCATACATACATATATATATATATATACATGTATGTATACATATATATATATATGTGTGTGTGTGTGTGTATGTATGTATGTATGTATGTATGTATGTATGTATGTATGTATGTATGTATGTGTGTGTGTGTTTAGCAGCCGCACTCGATAGGTCTGTGCATAGATATATATATATATACACACACACCTACACATCATCGTACAAGTATATGGAGGCTGTCAGGGAATGCTGTTACGAATTTTCCGGCCCCTCTAGCCCGCATGAAGGCAATAGTACGGAAACGTGACCTTTCCAATCACTAACATGTCTGCCACTTGTGGTCGGGTTGGCATGAAACGATCCATCAGGGTTGAGAATTCCCTGTTGCTTCGCTATGTAGAGTTCTACTACGCTGTGATCCAAGATATGGGCCATGCAGAGCTCGACTTGGGTCTTACCGAGGCGCAGGCACTACATGGGGTGCCAAGGCCCGCCGAACCGGAGGCCCCAGGTCTCTCTACAAAAACGAGAGCAGAGAGCACAGAGCCGGACCGCCTGGCCGGTGCGTCATGCGCGCCGCCAGCCGCGAGGAGCTCCAGGGCAGTGCGGCGATGCCGCTTTGGTACTTCGCGCGCTGGACAGCCTCGCAACTTCGTGTCGTAGTGCAGGCCAAGCTGTAAGGTGCCTTCGGGTGGCTACCCGTTCAGAGTTCAGCGAGGGCTATGATCGCTCGCTTTCAGATCCCTACGCCTCGGAGCTCAAGAGATCAGTCGCCTACATCACGAGAGCGAACAAAATGGTACGTCTGCGCGAGCAAGCCGCTCATTTTCAACACACAGAACACGGAGGTTTTCGTGAGTGCCACATTTCGTGTGGAAACCGCAAGAACTTCTTCGACCGGAAAGCCATTTACACATAAGAAGTTCGGTGCTGTGGCTATGAACCTCATCCAGGCCTTGGCTGCATCCATGGCCGCGCGGGAAGCCACCGCAAGGGCATCGGCCTGAGCCACGAGACCTTGCCACACAGTAGCAGCTCGAGGAAGATGGAACCCACAAGCTACCGTGTCCGGGTCTGTCAAACCGCCAAACATCGCAAGATGTTGACAAGACGTGGTGATCTGGTGCTGCCAGGAAAGTGTATATGAGAGTATATCGCTGAAACACGAGGGGGAGGTTTACGGTCGGACATGCACACAAGACACAAGTCTCTCAGGGTGATGCGGGAGTTGCTTTCGGTTGGCTGCAGCTGCCCCTGAGCTGTCTGCATCTGGCTCCCGTTCTCCTGCGGCCGAAGATGAGGAGGTGTTCCAGTCGATACTCCACAAAATTCCCAGTTTGAATGGCAACTTATGTTGTAGAGCACTTTGCCGGCCGGCCCACGGGCTTCGGCTGCCAGTGCTAAACCCGTGGAAACTCCTGGAGCTGTCTGTGGACCCGTTTTCGGTGTGGTGTCATGCGCCTTACGTTTTCGAATCTTTGGGGGGCATAATCTCCCGAACACCTACCGCCCTCTGCCGATCTGTCCAATCTGGCCCGGTAAATCTATCGTACAGAAACAACAGCAAGTAAGGCATCGTTCTGCGGCGCGAGCAATCCGGAATGCAGGCTTCAAGCAAGCATTCAAGCCACCAAGAACATCAGCACATAAGCATTCGCACTGCAACAAAGCTCATCACAAGTACCTGTAATCGGGAGAAACCGCTGCACCGGACTACACATGGAAAGAATGCCATACCTACTTTGGGAGCCGTCCTTCTTCCCAGCTCTGACCACGGTGGCAGGTTCCTCATCTTGAGGGCGGCTGTAGAAGCGCGGAGCAGTTTTGGAACTTTGCAGGGTGTCTTTTGCAGACCCTGACTAAGGCTTTGGGGGCGGGTGCTGACCATAAGGGGCGCTAATTGTTCAGATCTCCTTTTGTTGAATCCCTACTGACAACAACAGACTTGCATCCAATTCGAGATCTCAGAGGTCAGACGTAAGATGCTCAATCTGCAAAACCGAACCCCTTGTTTGGCACTGGACTCAAGTCTAGCCAGGCTACGAAACCCTTTTTGCATCAGGACTTGTGCAATCGCCTGAATGTCCGAGCCCGCATTCGTAGCCTAAACCCCAAACCCGTATCACCTCAACCCTAAACCCTTTTGCAACTGGCCTGCTGCGACCCTAAACCCGAAACCCTAAACCCAAAACCCAAAACCCGAAACCCTAAACTCCAAACCCCAAACCCTAAACTCGAAACCCTAAACCCCAAACCCGAGTATCACAGTAAATATGCGAGACTCCGACTCTGCGGATTGCTTGCCCTGCTCGAGGGTATCCACCAAACGGCCCCGGAGCTCGGCCACCAACTCCCAGGCCACCTGCCATGCTTTGACGCAGGAGTTTCCGAAAATAAGGGGTACCTTGTTTTGGGGTCCTTATAATAAGGATCCTAGTATTTGGAGTACTATATTAGGGTCCCCTATTTTCGGAAACCCCCATGTAGTACTAAAAGCACCATGTATCTATCTATCCTATGAACTGTATATACAGTAATATGTGAATTGTAGATGTGGAGCATGTGTGTGCGCATACTCCGTACATAAAAAGGTATACTACACACAGACGCACACACACGCACACACACACACATGTATGTAGTATGCCCGGGCCTTGTAGACAAATAGAGATTCTCCTACCCTGCTCTATAGATGTCTCTCTAGATCCGCTTCGTGGGCTATGTGGATTTCTTGGCGAGGGATCCGGGAATCCAGCTTCACCCCCTATAGCGCCTCCAGCTGGTTTTCCATCGCTGCCTTCTGCTGGCAAGACCTTACTCCAGCTGCCCCGGCCCTCCCCAGCTTCTGCAAAGGGAGTGCCTGTCCACCTGACAGCCTGCCACTTGCACACGTCGTGCAAGCGGTGTGTGGCTCGCAGATAATGGCAGATGAGCGGCACATCGAGCTGCCTGGACATCAACGGCTACAGGAAGCCAAAGCACGGTTTCATTCACATCCATCAACCAGCCCGTTGTTTGCAGAATCGGGGCAAGATGGCACCTCTTAACCAGCCAAACAACCATCCTTCAGCCTTTGCTCCGAAAAGCCCTTCGAGAAGTCGAGAGGATGGGTGGTTTCAAGCCCGCTCAAGCAGGCACGGACTTCAGGCGATAGGTGCAAGAACGGCTAGCTTGCTGCAGGGACTTGCAGCAGCACAGCAATCAAGACATGACCGAGTAAATCATGCAGAAGAACCTAAACCTCGGACCACCCATCACTACACTACACCGTTTATAGCTACTGCACATCCTCACGACAGCCTCACGGAGGCACCTCAGCGACTCAGCATTTCCAAAGGCATCGAGCTGAGGCAATAAGGCTACAAAGAACCCCACCTTTGCAGCTCCACCATCTCGACATCAGGCCGCCGCGGCTCTTCTGGCGTGGCTTCCTTTGCTCGGCTAAGCGGTGCTTCGGCGAACTGCAACATCTGGAACTCTGCATTCTGGGCGCATCGCAGCATACCCAGGCATTGCTCCTGAAATCCCTTCGGAAATGTGCAAACCTTTACGCTCTCACAACTCTCTCCAACCCTTCTCGTGCTGGTCTTGCACATCTGATGCAGCCAGAGAAAAGAAGTGAAAGCTTTGGAAAGCCACATGCTCCATAATGCATCCACCTCCAACACAAGATAGAGAAAGGTTGGACTAGATCCAACAACCGGATTTCAGTTCTGTGCCTGCACGACTAGACAACCTAAACTTCGAGCTGAGTGAATCAAGAGACAAACCCGTCAGTCGGCACGGCATGCACTGAGTCAGGCCATGGGCCACCTGATCCTGAAATTGAAGCCGTCACCCGGAAGCTGAAATTTAACAACACTCATCAGCCTTCTCCGCCTCGGAACTATTTCTATTGCTATGTCAATGCATGTCATCCTTACAAGAGCAGCATGCTTACCCTTTTGATCTACACTCCGCCGGCTTCCTCTGTCACCTCGTGATCTGAAGGCCCCACAGAAAACCCTCGCCAGCCACGGGACAGGCTCGGACTTCACCAGGCCAGGATCCTGGTACGGTCGAAGGCCTACTCTTATTGCAGGGTATGCTAGGCATGCTAGGCAAGCATCCCACAAGGAACATCCGAACCGGCGTCATCACGTCCGTCATCATGATGATGCTCGCATGTTTGTTTTACGATCGTCGCGAAGTATGCTTGCTATCAAAACAGATGTAGCAAAGCAATTCGGCGGGGTGCCTTGGCAATCGCAGACTTTCCGATCGAACACAAGGTCGGTGCAGTTGAAGATGCACAGCCGGTTCTCTAACGTGGCATGGCATTCTGTCATCCACTTGGGGCCAGGTCGCCGCGGAATCTTCTTGCTTTTCGGCGGCTTTGCGAGGTGTACGTGGCTCCTTCGGCCCGGCACACTTGCCAACGTGGTAGGCAGTATCCATAATATGCGAGGAAGAGGGATGCACCGCACTCATCAAGTAGCTTCGTACACGCTGCTCCAAAGAAACACGAAACTGTAGTATCCACTGTCAGTGCAGCAGCAGGAGGTGCAGTACTAGCAGTACATCTCGCTAGTGTTGTCCTCATCGTTGTTATTGTCAGATTCGTAACAACATAGTGGCACTAGAAGCAGCAACAGCAGTAGCAGCAGGAGTAGCAATGGTCGTCGTCGTAGGCTTGGTCGTGACAGTAGTCGTCGTCGTAGCCGTAGCCGTTGCCATCGTCGTCGTAATCGTCGTCGTTATAGCCGCAGTCGTCTCCGTCGTCGCCGTCTCTGTCGTCTAATAGTCGTCGTCGTCGTCGTCGTAGCAGTAGTAGCAGCAGTAATACTAGTTGCAGCATCCAGCAGCTACAGGAGTCCTAGTAGTAGTAGTAGTAGTAGTAGTAGTAGTAGTAGTAGTGGTGGTAGTGGTAGTGGTAGTAGTACAGTAGTCGTCGTCGTCGTCGTGGTTTAGGAGTCGCAGCAGTAATCGTCGTCCTACTGGTGCTGGTGGTGGTGCTGGTGCTGCTTCTAGTGCTGGGGCAGTGGCAGTGGCTCTTGAACTGGCAGTGGCAGTAGCAGCCGTAGTAGCAGCGGCCGCACCAGTGGCCGTAGAGGCCGGTAGCAGTAGCTGTCGCCGTCGAGCCGCCGTCGTCGTAGTAGCAGCAGCCGTCTTATGTAGTGAGAACTTTCCCGGGCCCCCAAACGTACTTCGTCGCCCGCCGCCTAATCAATATAAGAACCTACCAGACCCGTGCCTGCTTCTGGGCACCTTTCCTGGGCGGCGACAAGTCATTCTGCTGTGCAGGTGGTCCGAACACATCGCGCCACGCTGTCTTGTAGCGCTCAGTGGTGCTACGCTGAAACCAGGACAACTGATACCAAGGCAGGCACTGATCTTCATCATTTCCTTCCCGCCCGAAAAAATCTAGGCCCCCATGACAATGGTGCAAGCGACGAAGCTTTTTTGGAAAAGGGAATCTATATGACCAAGGCTCTCGACACCGAACCTCAAGGTCATCCTCCTGCAACAAATACACGAGCAGTGCGGACTAGTTCCGCGACGCTGTGGCGGCTGTTCAAGTCACTACAAGTTCACAACGGCACAAGCTCTGCACACTGAAAACTACATTCTCTGATGCTTTTCACTCATCGCCCACATTGCCCCACTGAGACCCACTAAGCCTGGAAGCTCCACTTTCTCAGCTTTCTGCCACGACAGCCAAAGCTCGCGAGATTGGATGCAGCATCGGATGATCAAATCTCTGAAACACTAACTTCACTTCGAAGCACCTCGACGAAGCCGCCGAGTGCGGCCTCAGGTCGGCTTTGAAAGTCTGGCGTTTACGACTGAGGGTTTTTGGGGGGGGTGCAATTGGCGAAGGCTGCACTGGGCTGTCAGCAGTCGAACCCTGGCCAGGCGCAGATCACAAATCGCTCAAGGTCTGCAGCAGGAAAAGCCCGCAGCTAGGCTTCGGGTAATGTGCCGCCATGGATCGTAATGCTGCCTCGGCCTCTCGAGTCCTTGCGCCCACTCCCAACCACCTGCTGCCTCAGCGCTGCTTTCGCTGATTGGGAGATATTGGGAGCACAGGTACCATCCCAACCCGATTCTTGAAGTATACCGACATCTCAGCAATCGTGCTCTCGTGGTGCAAATGCCCTTTGTGGTCAAAAATTTTGCTCCCGCCACAGGGCACCTGTTCGGCACTTTGGGCTTGGAATGATTCGCTCCTTCAGGTGCCCTCTTTGGGGTGGGTCCGGCCAAACTCGGTGTTCTTTCTCTGAAGGTTGGCCCATGTTTTGGTACCATACGGGTGCCTACAGACACGCATGTGACCGTCTGATGTTCTGCCATGCATCAGTTTCCAGATGTTGCTTCTGCCTTTGATTTGTGACCGCATCTTCTGGACTTCGTTTGCATGGCTTTCTAGCGAAGATGAGGCGGAGTCCCCGCGATCAACTTCAAAGAGAGGGCCAAGCTAACAATCCAGATCACAAACAACAACATTGCGGAAGGATGGTAAGCGCAGACCTATACGCTGCCTTCAGGGCTCGGATTGCAGGACAAGGCAGGTTCGTTTCTCAGAGCGCCTGACCAGTCTTTGCAAAACTTTCCGGTTTCAAACTCCCACCCTACGGTCCTCAATGGAAAACCTCCCAGCCCTAGGGCGCCGGCTTGTCAAGCACAATGGTTGTCCTGCAAGGAAGTCGGCTCATGGGCCCTATTGCAAAACGCACAGCGTTTGATGACAGCTCTGACTACACGTAGGTTTCATGACACGCGAGGCTCGGCAAATCGCAACGAGTCGTCCCAACAACGAGAATCAATTCGACGACAACTTCCTCTTCCTAAGGCCTCTCCTGAGACCTGCATCCCACACCTCCCGGCTCATAGGCTCTACCTAGGGCCCCCTGGAAAATCTCGCCAACCAGCCTCATCCGGCCAGTGGGGGTTTTCACCAAAGCGGCCCGGCCAGTCGAAGCCTTGCCTTGGCAGCTTGGGATGTTGGCAAAGAGGCCCACTTTGTGCTCCCGTAGTTGCGCGAAGTCGAAGAACGGATGCTCCTTCCCTGTCGAGGGGAGCCTGCAACACCTAATTCCACTTAAACCACTTGGGAGACGCCCATCATCAGCCAGGGTTCAAAGAATTGAAATGAGCTATGCAGTTATGCGGAAACAGTGGAGCTTTAAGGCTCGAGCTTTGAACCCTGGCCGTGATTACCTCCGGACGGATCGCCCTTCACTCGTCTGGAGCTGTTCCTGGAGGGCGACCCAAAGCCTCTATGTATAAGAAATTCAAAAGTTGAAAGCATACACCCTTGGACCAAGGCCAGGGCAAAGACAAGTGGCGTGCTGATACGCGGTGACATGGTGCCACGCAGCTCCCTGCCTCACCATCCTGTACCTTCGGCCCAAGTCGCGGGCAACAACGCAACATGACGCAGCTGCCTTCCATCATGAGCTTGTCGCGACCATTGCTGCCACGTCCGAGTAGTCTTCCACTTGGTCAAAGTTCAAGTACTTATAGATTTGGGCCTCGTTCTTGCCCAGCTCTGTATGGTATTTCAGGTACTCTTCTGTCGTTGGGAGCCTTCCCAGCATGGCCGAGACTGCAGCAAGTTCAGCTGAGGCCAGGTACACGTTCGCACCCTTGCCGAGGCGGTTCGGGAAGTTGCGAGTGGAGGTGGACACCACAGTGCAGCCGTCTGCGACACGGGCCTGGTTTCCCATACACAGCGAGCACCCCGGCATCTCAGTTCGAGCCCCAACCTTGCCGTAAATCGCATAGAAGCCTTCCTTGGTCAGCTGCTCCTGATCCATTTTGGTCGGAGGTGCTATCCACAGCCGGGTGGGGAGTTGTCTCTCGCATTGCGCCAGCATCTTGCCCGCAGCGCGGTAGTGTCCGATGTTGGTCATGCAAGAACCAATGAAAACCTCGTCGATCTTGGCACCTTGCACCGCGGAAAGCGTCTTGGCATCATCGGGATCATTTGGGCAGCAAAGAATCGGCTCTCTGATCTCGTCCATGTTGATTTCAAGAACAGCAGCATACTCGGCATCCTTGTCTGCCTCCATGAGCCGCGGGTTTGCCAGCCAGGCCTCCATCTTGGCCACGCGCCGTGCGAGAGTTCGCGGGTCACTGTAGCCTTTGGCGACCATCCATTTGAGGAGGACGATGTTCGACTTCAGGTACTCGATGACGGGCTCCTTGTTGAGTTTGATGGTACAGCCAGCTGCAGAGCGCTCGGCGGAGGCGTCTGAAAGTTCAAAAGCCTGTTCGCACTTCAGATCTGGCAGACCTTCGATCTCGAGCACACGGCCGTTGAAGACATTTACCTTGCCTTTCTTCTCGACCGTCAAGAGGCCCTTCTGAATGGCAAAGTATGGGATCGCGTGAACCAGATCTCTCAAGGTGACGCCTGGCTGCATCTTCCCGCTGAAGCGGACGAGAACGCTCTCGGGCATATCAAGAGGCATCACCCCGGTGGCAGCCGCAAAGGCGACCAGGCCTGAGCCCGCCGGGAAAGAGATGCCCAGGGGAAAGCGAGTGTGCGAGTCACCACCCGTTCCAACCTGGTCCGGTAGCAACATCCGGTTTAACCACGAGTGGATGATGCCATCGCCCGGTCGCAAAGCCACGCCACCTCTGTCAGCAATGAACTTCGGCAGCGTCTGGTGCGTGGTGACGTCGACTGGTTTGGGGTAGGCTGCGGTGTGGCAGAAAGACTGCATCGTCAGATCAGCAGAGAAGCCGAGGCAGGCAAGATCCTTTAGCTCATCTCTGGTCATGGGGCCAGTCGTGTCCTGGGATCCTACAGCGCCCATGCTGGGCTCACAGTAGGCGCCGGGCACCACACCAGCCACGCCGCAGGCCTTACCCACCAGCTTCTGGGCGAGAGTGTAGCCTTTCACTTTCACGTCCGGCTGCTTCATGGATCTGAAAGCTTGGGAGGGCTCCAACTGCAGTGCTTCCCTGGCCTTTCCTGTCAGCCCTCGCCCGATGATCAGAGGTATGCGTCCTCCAGCCTGTACTTCATCGTGCAAGACCTCCGATTTCAAGGAGAATTTCGACACGATCGTGTCAGTGCCATGTTTCTTGACGACTCCTTCTCTGAAGCAGACATCAACGACGTCCCCCATGTTCATGTCCTTCACGTCCATCTCAACTGGTAGCGCACCCGAGTCCTCCATGGTGTTGAAGAAAATGGGAGCTATCACAGTCCCGAAGACGAATCCACCAGTCCTCTTGTTCGGCGTGAAAGGGATGTCGTCGCCCATGTACCACAGGATGGAATTTGTCGCTGACTTTCTGGAGGAGCCAGTTCCTACGACGTCCCCCACGTAGACCAAGGGGAAGCCCTTCTTTTTCAGCTCGGCGATCTGCTTTGAGGCATCCGTGATGCCTTCCCGTGGGAACTTGAGCATGGCCAGGGCGTGCAAAGGAATGTCAGGTCTGGACCAGGCGTCGGGTGCCGGGGACAAATCATCCGTGTTCGTCTCGCCCGTGACTTTGAAGACCGTCAATGTGACCTTGTCCGGGATGCCCTTCCTGCTGCTGAACCACTCAGCCTTTGCCCAGGACTCCATCAACTTCTTTGCAAACACATTTCCTGCCTTCATCTTGTCTTCAACATCATAAAAAGCATCAAACATGAGCAGGGTACGTGACAAACCTGTCACAGCCAACTCGGCCAGCTCCTGATCTAGGTCCAGGGCCTCCACCAAAGGCTGCACGTTGTAGCCTCCCTGCATCCACCCAAGCATCTCCACCGCCTGTGCCTTGGTGATGACTGGGCTTCTCTCCGCACCGACCACGATCCTCCGCAAGAAGTTGGCCTTGACGTAGCTGGCATCGTCAACCCCTGGTGGAACACGGCTCCGCAGCAGCTCCAAGAGGAATGTCTCCTGGCCTGCCGGAGGGGCCTTCAGCAGCTCCACCACACACTGCACCTGCTTTGCATCCAACGGCAGCGGCGGAATGCCCTGCGCCTCTCGATCCTTGACGTGAGCCTCATAAGTGGTCTTGAAGCCTTCTACATCTTTGGGTACGATCTTGGGCAGCTTCACGGTGATTGACTTGCTTGCTGAAGCAGCACCTGGATAGCCCGTGTCCTCGATGTCTTGCATGATGCCCACGCCTTCTTCCACTTCTCGAGGGGACAGCAGATGCCGAGTAAATCAGAGCTTCAGCCAAAATGGCTACCATCGTTCACCTAAGTGAAGCCTCTACCCATGCCTCCTCCATTGCTATCTAGCGATGCCAGCAGCGGGCTGCAAAAACATCTGAATTGGTTGGCTTCATCCGAAAGACGCGTTTCGGCAAAAAAGTGCCTATAGCATGTTGGAGTCTCCCTGTGCGTTCCAGGCGCGTTCCCGCTTTCCGGCACTCACGCAGGATTTCCAGAGCCTCAAGGAAGCTGAAACTGCTGTCAAGGGATATTCGGAGAAGTCATCGGCAGATCATGAAGATAGGTCACATGTAGCTCGTTGTAAACCGACTCTATGAGAAAAGCTAGAAGACCACCGAACGATGGAGGAAAACTGAACTCCCCCACATCAGGAATTCTACAGCCGTTGCCAGGGAGCCCGAAAATGAGGCGACGGAGCGAGTCCTCGGAGTTCATCATCCTGCGTGGGGTGGCACCGCGCATTCAATTGAGGGCTGTCTGCCTTGTGGCTTTACCAGGAAACATGGACTCAAATGTAAGAGTCAAGAGGTATACGGCGAAGCTCGGAAAAACTAATTCGGGCATAAATGGAAGTGGCACGTTGCAGGCAAGGCAGGCGTACAATGAGGCCTGGGGTGCTGCTAGAGTCTCGAGGGACCAGGCCCACATTGCGCGATGACCCAATCCCAACACTGTAAAGTCGACTTGGCTTTCTCAGCCTTGATGCACCTGGTCACAGCCGTATGGCCACCGCAAGCTTTCACTGGCTAGGTGTTTTTGCCGCAGCTGCGGCGCTGCCATCTAAAGTTGCGGAGTCGCCATGATCTGCTTGAGCAAACATAAGCAAAGTATGAGGTCCTCAGCATCAGCGGCTGCGACTCTTGAGAAGCCTTGAAAGCCTTCTCAGCCTCCAAGACCACACTCCTTGGCTCTATACTCTGCAACTACACAGACTCGTGAAGCTCTCCCAGCTTCTCAGAAGCATGCTACTGAGAAACTGGACTGAAAAGACACCTAAACCCTAAACCCCCAAAGGCCCCTAAACCCTAAACCCTTTATAGTAGCCCTATAGAACCCTTTAAGGATCCCTTTAAAGGAACCCTATTCTAATTATTAAGGCCCCTAACCCCGACCCAAGGCATAGTCCCAGTGTGACAGTGTGACAGGGCTCTCCAGGTGTCGCATCCGCTGGAAGATCTCTGCGGCCTCTGCCTCGCTCAAGAAGGCTCTGGTCCGATAGTATCATATTGTATGATATAGTAGATTATAGTACGATATAGTATAATATAGTCATAGTATCATAGTGTATGATGTAGTAGATTATATACATAGTACGATGCAGTATAATATAGTATCATCTAATATAGTATCATGAGTAGGCCTACAGCTTTCGAATTCCGGAAAGACTTCCCCTGCATTGCATATCTCGGGAGGAATCGAGTGCAACAATGCAGGGCCGGGGTAAAGCATGTGCGATGGCATCTGCCTCGCCTCGTGCCAGGGGTCCTCGAGCGGATTGAGCTCTTCCACTGCACCTTGAGCATACTCACGTTTCAACAGACTTGGGTTTGTCAAGCGGCCTCCGCCACCGCATGAGCCACCACCAGCATTGGACAATCCCCGGGCCACGCCGTGATTAGGTTTTCAGCAATTTTATGTGACCGCAGCTTGGGAGACCCTGGATTGCTAGAAACCTGCAAGCCGGGCGGCTGCTGTCCTTCTGCCGCCAGTAGTCTCGCATGCGCTCCAGCCGTTCTGCCAGCTGGCTTACCGACCAAATGTACCTGCGGCCGAAGGCTCCAACTATCAGAGCCAACGGGCCGATGCTCACCCTCACTCGCACTCTCTTCACGTAGAGCAGAGCTTTGACTCGCAGCTGTGCTCGGACGACTCGCAGCTTCTTGCCGTTGGGCACTTGTTCTTCCAATGCTCCTCGTTCGCCCGGGCAGGACCATCTTCACATTCACACTGCAGAACGCGGATGGCAACACACCTCGGTTCGGCAGATGCGAACTTGTCCAGTCTGTTGACCGACGAGTCTGAGGAGGCAAGAAATTGCAAACGTTTCTTGCAGTTCTGGCCGACAGAAAACAAAGTATCCGCAGCAACCGCCGCTATCAGCAAAGGAGCGGAGGGATACTGCTGGTTAAGTCCACCTCGAAGTGCAAAGCGTCGGATCCGGATCGACATTCCGTCGTCACTTCGTTTGCCTGTCGGACACATCGGACCCGAACAGTCTTCCAGTTCAGCTTTCGGGCAAACACTCCGGCAACTGCGCGAAATCTCGAATCACGTAAGTGGCAACTCCAAGCTTCCATGTCGCGCCTCGTCGGTGAGGCGACAGGCTTGCCTGAAACCAGCTACCCAGCTGCTCCCTCCCATGCTGTGTACAGCGAACACTTGTAGGCTGTGCTCAGCAAAGTGGCTTGATCTCCTCCATCAAGGCAGCGGCCATCGGCGCTGACCTGGGGCCACGATTGCACACTCTCCGACTGCTTTCCTTCCGTGCCTGAAGCGCTCCACCAACACGCATAGCTGATGCAGTCATGGCTCATCTGACGGACGACTTGCCCCACATAGTCTTGAAGGCTCTTCCAGGACGGTGAGTTTTCCAGCCTTGCTGTGCCCTACTGGAATCTGGTGACACGGGACTCTGAGGCTTCGGGTTGTCGGAATCTTGACAAGGCGGTCCATCAGCTGACCGATCTAGGGCCGCTGGGCAGCGCCGCGGTGTCCGTCTCATCGCGCTGCAGCACCAGGTCATCCTGCTAAGCGGCAGGAGCCGTGCCAAACGCTGCACGTGGGGAACCCCAAATCGATTGATGCTACAAGGCTTCAAACCCGCTCGACTGTGCACAAGCCTTGCAGCCGGATGCCCGAAACCTTGCTGTCCTGAAGAGGGGCGGCGCCGCCCTCACCAGGACAAACGAGCCTTTGCAAGCTACTTCCATGCGAACCGTTGCCGGATGATGTTTACATTCAGTTGATATGGATGCAGACTACCCTGATTCCCGAAACAAGGACGAAGGAAATCTGACAGCTGGTAGCGGATTTGCTTAAGCCGAATCTACCATGCGGCTGCGTACTGATTGGAGTGACGTCCCTGACTCCTGAGGTCCCAGATCCAACGCCCCACAGGTTTCGGCGAGATGAGCCAGAGCAGTGCTATATTATACAGCGGTCATCTCGCACGTGCCAGTTTAGTGCACACATGTGCACACCTTTGCATTTCATAGACGACGACTCTGACGACGACGACTACTGAGAACCGGATACACCGTTTTGCCCGGAAGCTTCAGGACATAGGTGCGGCCCAGCGAGATACGGTCACCTTGATTAGGTTTGCAGGAGAAATCCCAACAGCAGACTGTGGGGATGCTGGCGTCAATCGCAGTAGACTCGCATGCCAAGATGCCGTCTTGAAGTTCCCGCATCTGGTTCTGCTCGAGCAGCTTCCCTTTCAAAGCACATCCAACAATCATGTGAAAATGCTGCGCCCTCGTCTGTATGTATCCATGTCCAGCTTGTCAGCAGCTGTCCCGTTCATCTCACGCAACGAGCTTCCATGAGCCGTGAACTGTGGACCCTGAGGCACGCGCCATTCACGAACACTCTCGTCCCATCGGACAGGCGCGTGAGGCTCAGCCCCCCTGCCTGGGTTCGCATGCGGCTTGTGCTCCACTGTAAGAAGAAGCACACCCAAGTTCCCGAAGACTTGAGCTGCCGCTGCCCGGCCCCCCCAACAAAAAACGCATCATTTCCGCCGCATGCCCTTCAAACTGAGTGCGTCTTCCGGCCTCTAAGACATCGATGCGGCACAGGAAGTCCGGCATTCCCAGACCTGTGTAAGACAAGTGCTAGAGTCTTTCGCAGCCACCAAGATCCACCCTCCAACTTACACCAGACAGACGTTTTCGGATTCTTGGATGCGGCTTCGACTGAAGTACAGACCCTGCATCACCGGCGCCTTTCAAGACGATGGTGTTGTCCTTGTTAGCGCCCATGGTTGTCGGCTTGCTTTCCTGCATGTAAGAAGGATCCATCTGTCCACACACGTCTAAAGTTTCGGGCAGCGCTTAGCCAACTGCCAACTCCTACGCCGAAGCTGCCTCGGGGTGCCTGCTCTCCCTTAGTTGTACTACACCGACCTTTAGAGTCAATAGTCGGCCTGGATCAA
Source organism: Symbiodinium sp. CCMP2456 (assembly GCA_905221635.1). NCBI lineage: Eukaryota > Dinophyceae > Suessiales > Symbiodiniaceae > Symbiodinium > Symbiodinium sp. CCMP2456. The sequence goes on along the minus strand of CAJNDV010016335.1, from coordinate 12,005 downwards.
GTAGATAAGGCATCCGGCCAGCATAGGGTCGAAGGCCATGTTCACCATATAGGGCTGGCCATTGCTGATTCCGAAGGCCTCAAAGCCACATCAACTCGCAGTCAACTCCAAACAGGACAAGGGTCTCATGCTGGCCCAAAGTACTTAGAAACAACTTTGAGGGGCTAAGCTCCGTCCATCCATTTATCTGTCCATCCATCTTACGAGATTGTGCAAGGCACTTACCTCTGTACACAAGTGCACACACACACACACACATGGCCACGGAGTTTACCCCCCTGCGGCCTCGGTGATGTGGCCGTGGGAGAGGCCGCTCTCCTCCAAGGCCTTCTCCCGGGCCCGGCTCATCTCTCGAGCGGCCTCCGCGCAGGGAGCTCAGGGGCCCAGGGTTGGGCCTGATATCTTCGTGAAGGAGGTCGGAAAAAGGGGGCAACCTCGCGAGTTTCTCTTGAAATGCAGAAAGCAGTACAACTGGCGACGAAGTGTGGCCGTGCGAGGTCCCTCAGCTGTTCTGGGCCCAGAGGTGGCCTTCAGCTCCTCCTGGAAGTCTTGCTGCGTCTGCTCCTGACAAAAAGCAAACTTTCTGAAACCAGCAGGGGCTCTGATGTGCGGGTGCCCTTCAGTCCTTGATGAGTCTCTCGCGTTCTTTCAACTGCTCCGATGCTTCGGCGACCTTGAAGCCAAGAGTCCGAGAGGTGAGGGGGAGGGCCTTGATCAAATGGAGGACTTTGCGCAGCTGCCCGGAGACAGGGAACTTGTGAATGCTAACAGCACCTCAACATGTGCGGCAGAGTTTCGTTGAGACCTCCGGCAGCCATCTGCGCTTTCAGAAGTCGCATCTCCTGGCAATCAGGAAACCGCACCTCTTTCGGCGACCCGATGAAAGATTCTGCACACCGAGCCTGCTGTAAGTTATCGATGAGTTGATCCTTCTTGTTCTTGTTTTGAACAGCCACTGTCTTGATGCTTTTGACCTCACGGAGAGCTCAGAGCGTATAGGGCCCTCGCAGGCTGTTGGAAATGCAGCGGCTCCCACATCAGGCTCCGACCGACGAGGCGAATCTCAGTGTCGAGACGGTCTCATCGTAGTTGTCCTCGGCTGCAGCAGCATCGCCCAGCAGACGGATCGGTATGTTTGTTAATTGAGCAGCTTGTTCCGTGCAGATGAGGGTCGCTGGCGGGTGAAACCGTGGCCATCATGCCTGGGCGCCGACTTTCGCCACACCACACCACATGCCAGCAAAAGAAGACAGCTGAACCTTCAATGAAGTAAAGCGGCAGGTCTTTGAGTTACCTGCCAGCGAGTCCTGCAGGGATTGCAACGTGAGGGCTCAATTCGGCGTGCCATTCGGATCGGTGCGCATCGGCTGCCCCCGACAGTCTAGCACTAAGTTCGAGCAGTAAAGGACTGCCGTGAGAACCCAACATGCCCAACAGCACGTTATTGATATCTGATATACCTTACTGATACCTGTTTCATCGTCTTTCAGCAAAATCCCACCAAGATCCTCCAGTTCCAAGCCTTTGCAGGATTGCTCTGTTGGTACTATGCGATGTCAGGGGCTGCACTGCTTGGTGAAATCACGTGATGCAATGATGAAGACGGTGTGCCCCGCGGTAGCAGCTCCTTCAAGAGGAAGGTCAGCTTCGACGCGCGGAACATAGGAGCTTTTAAGCCACCGTTGCTTTGCTCTGTCAACATCCTTGGCAGCTGACAGCTAGATACAGTGAACATCTCACCGCAACACCGGATGTTTGCAGCAACGTTTCGCGTGCCAGATCTTATCGAGCTTCGATAAGGGAAGCAAATATTGCTCTGTCAACGAGAAGAATTGAAAGATTCGTTGGACAACGAGGACGCGCTTCTCTTGTGTATTCCATTTCCCCTCTGAACCCGGCAGCCCCTGCTCCCGGAGCTTCGCAGATGCACAACTCCACAACGAGCAAAATTGAGAAATGTCGTTACCGCGACAAACCGAATTGGCTTGGGATCTCCAGGCGATGTCTCACGACAAGGCCTGTTTGGGGCCAAGGCTCTTGATAACCAGGCCAAGCTGAGACAGGCTCCTTGGGCACTGCCGAAGTATCAGGTCTAGCCAAGGTGCACATTCTCTCTAACATGTGGCATAAGCTCAAAGCCGGCAACCCACTCGAGACAAAGTCTCAAGGGCTGTGAGGCAAGAATTTCAAAGCAGGCCCTGAGTCTTGGACTGGTTGATGGCACAACCCTCTTTCAAGCGGTCGTTCTCTGTCTGCGCCTGTGGAGACGATTGCATGCAGCAACTTCAATTTGAGAATGGATGCGACAAGATACCACGCCAATTGACCAGGTGATCACAGGCTCGGAAAATCTCACTACAAGACTGCAGAATTGCCTTGGAGGTGCGCTCACTTCCCGCGAGATCAATAAGGTTGATCTTGGCCTGGGCTCTTCCAGCACTCATCTACGAACTAGGCGCGACAGCATGATGCCTAGAATGCCACTCAGAGGCAGAGAGCGACTTGCGCTCGTCCTTGCCGTTCTTGCCCTTGGGGCGCTCCCCCTCGAGCCTGTTGACGATGATAGTGAAGACCGCCTGGGAAACTCGAACTCAGCAGAATATCTAATGTCAGGCAAGCAGAGGATACATCGCGTCCAACCCCGTCCGAAAGCACATGCAAACAGGGTGCATGCGAGCGCGAGGAGCTTTGATTCATGTTCGTGGCAGCGATCGTTCTCATCTTCAGCCCATACTCCAAGTTGCCTGTTCATGCCAACCGACGATCAAACGGGCTGCCGTGTCTCCGTCATGCTTCAACCCGTCTCTGCATAGTTCATTCATGTCGCACCGATGCCGAGTTGCGCATCACCTCCGCCTTCGTGGCGCAGGGCATATGGTACAGGCCTTTCACATAGACACCCAGCTTGGGGTGCTCCTGGACCAGCAAAACGTGCATGACAGAATCCACAGAACAGATGTGATGTCGCATTGGCCACATGCCAGCAACGTGAAATGAAGGTACTCCTGTCTCCGGCATGCTGCGGCTGGGAAGCGAACCCTCAGCTCATTTGCAGTCCGAGTGGCCATGATCTTTAGATTCTCGCCCTGGGCAAAGCAGAGGTTGAAAGCTGAACTGCTGCTCCACGACTATAGCTCTTTCTTTCGGGCGCTGCGCCAAAGTCTTGCCTAGCTCTATACAAGCCTCATAACCTGCACCAGTCTCTGCTCGCTGCTAATATTTCCATGTGTACATATGTGTATATGTATATGTGCATATATATATATATACACATACACATACAAAAATACATACACAGATACACATACACATACTTCTACCTATATTTAGATAGATAGATAGATAGATAGATAGATGGATAGACAGATACATGGATAGATGGATAGATAGATAGATGGATAGATAGATAGATAGATAGATGGGTAGATCGGTAGATGGATAGATAGGTAAGTAGATAGATAGATAGATGGATAGACGGATAGATAGACGGACAGATATAGCTAGGTAGGTAGGTAGATAAATGCACAGACAGACAGACAAACAGACAGACAGACAGACAGATAGATAGATAGACAAATAAATAGATGGATATTTTAATCGACATATGGTTTTTAGTTAGACACAAACATACACACATACATAGGTACATAATTAAATATGTTATCTATTTGCTGTTGTATTTATGTTTGCACTGTTATATACTGGTGTTTACGTGTTTGGTAAAACGCATTCCGCACTGTGGAGTGGAGCACAAGTGGCATCCCAGAACTCGCGCAGAACAATGGCAGGAACACGAGTCGTACGCCAAATAATGAGGGACTATGGCCGCTGCCCAGTTTTGGAGGCATGCAAACGAGTCGCACACAAGATCTGCACGGCACCGTGGGGGCATGCTTCTCAAGTTCAGGAGTCACACAAACCGAAACGTGCTCCGCGCCACAGCGGGAGCTACGCAGAATAAGCGTGCGCACCTACTGAGAAGCCTTGCAGAGCCTGCAAACCAATCGAATCCCTCTTGTAGGCAACCCAAAGTCCTAGCAAATAGCCCATTTCGAAACGGATTGCATCAAGCTTGTCTCGGTACAATTTCAGCAAGCCTATCGGGGGCTGGCTTGAACACAACCTCATAACTGTAGACCTTTTCAAGTAGTGCGGCCGCATATACAGAGCTGAAACTTGAAACACCAAGCCCTACACACCAATTGACTTGATCCAAGTTGTAACTTGTGTTGGTGAACAACAAAGCAACCCAAAAAGCTCTTCTTTTGAGCTCAACCCGAAACTCAGACCCTATACCCTAAGCCGCTCAACACCTAAACATACCGAAACCCCAACCCCTGAATCCCTCAGCCCCTGGACTCCTGAAGCTCTCTTCTCTGCTAACCGGCCTTGTTCTCCTTGTTTGCGCTGAGAGACGCGAACAAGTCGGTGACCTGCTCCTGTGGTGGTTTTCGGCGCTCACGCTCGGACAGGCCAGGCGAGGTTATTGGTGCGTGGTCGGATGAGGTGAAACGCTTCCCAAAAATAGGGTTTACACTCTCACAACTCGGACAAGCCAGGCGAGGATCCATAGGTGCTTAGGTCGACGTGAAACCAAGCTGACTGCATGCCTGCGACAATGCAAACGGCACCCGCTAAAACACGATAAATCACCCCGCACCAGATAATCAGCCAAACAACCCGCACAAGCCACAAACATTCATGTTCTGCGAGTTTAGGCTCTCACCTTCAGCTCCAAGGGCCAAATACATCAAGGCTCTATAACAAAAGGACATCCTATGATGACGAAGGAGAAACGAGCAGCTCTGCCGCAAATGTTGAATGACACAGGGGGCCAGTCCTTGTAGATCTCCAGGTATGAAATCCGAACCTCGAAGGAGCTGCGACATGCTACCATGACAGCTCATAACGCCCCATAAGTGTAGAACAAACCAGAGGCTTGGCTGGTGGTGCTGCCGTACTATGCCTTCATTACATACTAGCGGTACAATAGCTGCGGTTTGCTCCGGGTGAAACTTGGAACCTCGTTGCCTGTACAATCTCGACTGCCAGAGCCTTCAGGCCCCTCAAAGTAACAGTGGTGGCTCGGAGGATGCCGGCTGTTATCTTCTACACCAGCCATCCCCGTCGACACTCGTCCAGAAGCCCCCGAGCCTGACTTCATGAACCCCTGCAGACAGGCCCCAGCAGAACAAAATGGCAACTCTTTGAAAAAATAGCCCCGCACTTGAGGCCTGAAGCTCAACCAGGGCGTCTTCTTCGAGCCGGTCCTGGCTTTTCACGAGCTCGATCAATGCCCTTCTACTGATTCCGAATCTTCTGGCTGGATGTAGGTGCTGGTGGTCGCTACCATGTTGATACTTATGCTTCACGGTCGTCAGCTATGCCAGTAAAGAGTCATCAGAGACGTTGTGAGATCCGTACTTACAATGCAAAGAGATCTGGGGCTCTGGGCATGCCAATCATGGTCTGATGCCTTTGTTTCAGTTTGGGTCAGGTCCGGGGCCTGCACTCGTCGTATTCGTGCTTTGTGGAGCACACGGAGACACGCTATTCAGACAACTTCAGCTCTGCGTATTCTGTCAACAGCCCATCTTTCAGGAGCAAAATATAGTGAAGAAGTCATTCATCAACTTGCGAATCAAATGTCTCAGAGTTGAGCCAGTGACATTGACTTTGTTGCCACCCTTAAGCTAATCTTCGTCTTCTCTGATCTCGCGTCGCCTGCAACATGTGTTGGGCCAACGCCAGCTTGGCGTGAGTATACGACAAGTCGCCCAGGTGCCGGATGTCTTCGACGGGTACCCTTTTTTTCCGCAGGCTTGCCGAGTTCACGCCTGGAAGAATCATGCCGTTCTCTTCGACAGGGACCCTAACCCTAAACTCCTGAATGCAAAACCCTGAGCATGTTAAGCCCTGCGGTTCAAGTCCCTATGCTCGCTACGGGTCCGGCCCTTTGCAGCGATGCTCCTTCTCTTCGAAGAGCCCGCTGATCATGCGTGGGATCACACCTGGACCAGAAAACTCAACCCTGAGCCCAAAGTAGCAAAGACACCGTCATAGTCAATCAGCCATGCAGGACGAGATCTGAAGCTCTACCAAAGTCTTTCGAGACCACATGCCCCGTGCCTGCATCCCCTTCGTCAGTCGGGACGCCACCCATCATGGTGTAGCTCTTGCCACCTGTCGGGGTATGCTTATAGACTCTTTCAAGATTCAGTTCATTCTTCCTGCCCCGGAGTTTTGTCTGGGTCCGTCTAGGACCTCCGGCACGTGCGAGCAACAAGGTGATCTCGCAACAAAGGATCAAATGCCCTCTCTTTGCCATCATGGCTTCACCCAGCCCTGACCAGGCTTCACGGAATTAAAGCAGACAAGAAACTGCCCGTCTGCCCATAGGCGAAAAGAGTGCAGTTGAAACCGTCCACAGCATTCCTCAGCAAGCAATCTTGCTAAGCGGGGTCTTAATACGCAAGGGCTCAGGACGCTTCACCCCTTTCAACCGGAACGACAATTAGCATTAGTGCTCCATCAAGCAGCGACACCATGGGTGTGCCGATGTCCTCAAATATCTCTGCTTGGGTACCCTGTCCCTCGCCGACGGACCAAAACCTCGGTGCTCTCCAGGCGCTGCGGTGCTGTTCAATGAGATTCGCTTGCTTCCAGGAGGCGTGTAGTCGTAAGTGAAATGCTTTGGATTCCTGGGAGGGCTCTTGTTGCTAGAAAACATGACCAAGCTCCCCGAGAACGGTCCGGGTGACCCAGGCATTATTTTGGTCCTGTCTGGGCTTGCTGTGACGGTCTTCCCACTCATCGACACCTTGGCAGACATCCAGGTCCATGGTCAGGACTCAGCAAGACCTATCTAGCATCGAACACTTCGCATTGAGTGGGAAAGCCTTCCAAATGCCGTCGAATCCGGAAGTGGTTTCTGCAACTGCTGATGACACACTGTGCACACGGGACCGGGGATCATACTCCGAGTGCAGCCACACGAGCATCTGCCGGGAGTGCTTCCGGGACCCGTCAAACATTTCGCAAAGGCGCGACAATGTCGCATTTGAGCTTCTTTTCTCGTAGGTTCAGAGGCCGAGCCCGGACGGCAACCTCCGACAAGAGTTGTACATACAGTTTTCTTGCAGCACTGACAGGCCGTCTTCAGGGCAGCTTCTTTGGGCGTGTCGGAAAAACGGGTGGCCTTGCCTTGATGCTCTCTTCCGTCCCCGGCATGTCGGTCCTTCACGCCGCTGAGAAATTTGGGGACCTCCAGGAGAACTTGATAAAAGCTCAAATGTGCTCGTTTGCACTGCTGATTGAACGCCCTGTCTCCATCTCTTTGCCTCTCCGTGTCCATGCCTCTAGCTTCGCTCGATCTTCGGACTCCGCACTGTGTAGTGCAGATGCATACTCCATGGTCTTAGTGCCCAGTCGGTGGACCCCACAGATTAGGTGTTCGAGGGTCTTTCGCTTTTCTGTCACCCTTGTTGGTTTTCTTTCTGCAAATACCCGTTCCCTTTGCTGTCTCTTTCTCTTCCCCAGGCACATCCTAGCACATCCCCTCGCCCCGGTAGGCCCCAGCAGTGCCTACCGCGCGCCCGGTAGGCAGTGCCACGGGCCAATCAGCGCCATGGTGAGGTTTTCGAGCCGCAGCTGCGGAGTCACTCAAGGTGCAAGGTCAGCAGTCCAACCAGCAGCCGTGTGGAAGCAAAAGTAGCTGTGCACCCATCAGGGAAAAAACCCGTGAATCAAAGCACTCCCGAGGCGTCAATGATGGCAGAAGCCCTCCCAAAATGTTTTTCAGCAAGTTTACTAGAGAATGCACCCCCAGATGTGCTTGGCTCCAAGGCCCTCATGCTGACCATTGACCTCATGGCCCGAACACTGCAAGTTCACTTTCGAAGCCTGCGAACTTTCAGTAGAAACGGAAATTCGTAATAACTTATAAGCATATGCTAACTCAGACGTGATGATGTAAGCATGCAAACAACTCAAATTATACCGAATGTGTTTTGGGAGTGGTATCGGAAGGAGGGCGTCATCGGCATTTTCTAAAGCTTCAAGACCATCAGTCTGCATACAATTATTCAACAGGGGCTAGGACATAGGGGTCAGGGTTTTGGGTTTGGGGTTTAGGTTGAGGTTTCTAGGGCTGATGGACTGTCTGAGTTTTATTCTCGCATCATGACGCTTCGTCCAGGTTTGGAGAGTGGGTTTCTGAACACGTGATCCTTGCCCACAGGATTTTGGTGCCTGCGGTCACGCGATGTAAAACTTTCTATAACGGGGAAGCGCTTGCGGTTCCGGAACGAGGATTTTCATTTCAGCGCCTTTGATTTCCTGTGCAAAGCTGGGGTTCATCAGCCAAGACAAGCCAAACCGAGCCAAGCAACACGCGGAAGCAAGAAAGCTGCGAAGCAAAAAGCCAGAGAGCAGGAACCAAAACCAGCAAACAAAGGTTCTCCCTCTCTTCCAAAACAAGGCCCAAGAGCCTTCGACAAACTTTCTCTTCGGAACCCCACCTGACTCAATGCCGTCAGCAGGAATCCCAAAGCCGCGGCGGCCGTCGCCGCAGCAATTTCGGAGCCTTCTGCACCTGGCCAGGCAGGACGCCGAATATCCTCCGACAATCACTACCACCGGCTAAGCACCAGTTACCGTGAATGAGGATCCAAACGCATATGTGTTGCTCTTCACATTATGGTGACAACTTGTCAGCTTGGTCGTGTCTTGGGTCTTAGGTCAGCGAAATCTACGCATTACGTTCCTGGGTACAGCTCTGATCACAGACTGCCTTGGACTTGCATGCAAGGTCCCTTTTTGCAAAGCTTCTCCGAACTCTTCGTCTCAACTCCGACCCCACGAAAGCGAGCCACACATTCCTAAGCTGAACGACGGATTCCAAAGCCGTGTGGGCCCTAAGACTCTCCTAAGACATTGGCACAGCTTCTCGTCGGAGGCATCAAAGAAGTCTCCAGAAGCAACAAGACTGCTTCCAACGTAAGAGATGCGAACCCCCCCAGGCAATGCTCTGCAAGAGGAGAGTCCGAGACGCACGGGACTTCAGCTTCTGGGAGCCTTTGCCCTCATCCCGAGCCTCACACCCTGTTTAGCACCAATGGGCATCAGAACGAACCCAAAGCTTTAACCCATCGATTCCAGCCCTTCCAACGAACCGTAGAGGCCCTGCAACAAGAAGCTCTTCGATCCTTGCCCTCAAAGTACCCTGAAAACTCGCGAGCCCAGTGTTCCAATGGAGAAGCCGCACCTGCTGCATGGCCGGCATGGCCTTAGAACCGACAGCACGGCCTCTGCGCTCAGGTGACAAGAATTCTGCAGGCCGACAGCGCGGTCGACTGCAGCCAGGCTCAGGGCTGGAATGCGAGCGCCGCAGAACAGCCTGCAGTGTCCGGATTCCGCCAGCTGGCCCTCGCAGTCTGAGAAAAGAAGTGCCTCTAGCATGGACGGCAGCACCATGTAGTGTGCACCATGCCTGGCTGCTGGTGGTTTAGACATTTTGGGCTAGATGTGAAGGTGCACGCATTTTCCTGGCTCTGTCAGACCGAGATTTGTTCTAGGGGCTGGTCTCTGCAACCAGGAGTGGTTCAACACTGCAACTGTACCAGAGCGGAGCGAAGCAGAGCGACGAATTGACCAGGGCACGAGTCCCCCCAACTAAAGGAGGCACCTCCGGCAAAAAGGAGCAAAGCGGAGATAGCAAATCAACGCAACAGCCGAACAAGGTAAAAGTAAGCACCAATAGCCAATAGCCAAAACGCATGACCGACTACGAATGAACGAACGAATAGGCTTGACAACTGCCATAGGGACTAGACGACCAAAGCAGTGGGGATGCCACTGCAGTTTTACAAACTGCCACTGGGAGCAGATGGCCACGAGGTGGGCGTACCACCGCAGTTCACAAACCGGCCGAGGAAGGTGTGCGCGAGGCACGATTTGATGCCAAGCTCTACATGCCACACAATGATCCTCGTAAAGCTTTGCGCTGTTGCTGTTGCTATAATTGTTGTCCTTGTTGTTGTTATAATCATTACTCTTGCTTGTTGTTATGTTGACCAGTACAAGCATCACTATCATTAACTACTGCTGTTAATATTGGTATTCCTGGTCGTTTTGTCCCCAATGATTAATTTTTCTTCTTGTTCTTGTTGATCTCAACCTTCTTTTGCTCCTCATCATTCCTATTCTAATTGTTGTTACGCTTATTATGCCAATTATTCTTGCGAACCCTATTACGACTGTTATTCTAATAGTTATTACTGAGCAGTAGAAGTCGTCGTCGTGATAGTAGCAGTGGTAGTAGTCGTCGTCGTCGCAGTAGTGGCAATAGTAGCATTGAAGAAATGATCGCGATTGCATTGCTTGTGGCACTGCTGCTCCCGAGCCATATCACCGAGAATCCACATTGAATGTGCGCAATAACTGAAACATGTAGGACTCTCTCCTCAAAACTGTCACAAACTCTTCCTGCATCGCCTGGTGCTTTATCGACTTCCAGCTTCAAGATGGATGGATCAGCTTCCTTGAAAAAACACCCCTAGGTTACTCTTGCTGCTTCTGAGCATGACATGCCGTCGCCTCAAAATGTCGACAAGCAGCACGAGGGACGTGTAGCACCTAAAGCTGTGGACCTGAGCTGTCCTGCTGAAACCGTCGGCTTGTACGATCGAAGTATTAACCCGTGAATACTGCCACTGCAGGGGACATAGCAACCTGGGGACGGTATCATGTTGCACACATCTCGCAAAGGGGCAGTTCCACACCCAAGTGCCGCCGCACGGTCGCTCAAGCACCGGGGCAAGTGCCAGGTCAATCGCGCGCAGCAGCCCCACACAGCGCCGCACGATCTGGCCCTTGGCTTCGGCTTTGCTTCTGCGCGTCTTCTTCGAGGACTTGGCTTTGGAAAGTGGAGGGCTTTGTACAAACCAACTGAGACGTGGACAATGCTCGGGAAGATGCTTGGCGACGATGCAGTCATTACCTGTGAAGCTTGCATGGAAACATGTGCCGGTCTCTTGCAGCGCAAATGTTGCACGGAGACAGGAAGGGCTACCGCCTGAACATCTGCAATGTATGGAAAATGCAACAGCAGCAGCAGCTGGCCATATGGCAACTACAAGTAGGTCGGAATCATCTGCTTGCCAAATCTTACTGACTGCTCCTGCGCGTCGCAGCTGCTCGGTTGTTGGTGCCGGTTTCTGACATAGCCGTACACTCTGAGAAACAAGTTGATCACGACCGGCAAGCGGTCCCAAAGCAAAAAACTGCCTGTTCAAGAGGTTGCCCTGAACATCCTATGCAAAACACCGTGCAGCTTGTCGCAACATGTCAGTTTGTCGTGGGGTAGGTTGTGTCTGTTTGCCGTACATCGGCACTAGACGATGTTCTACCTGACTTGTGGGAGCCAGGAAACACAGGCCATGAGTCAGAAGGATGCGCACAGCTTATGTCTGAGAAGCGCAAGGCTGCCCAACCTACGATCAGTCCTCTGGGAGACACTTCCGTTTTGCAGCGCTGCTTGGCGGGGCTCGCCACGACAAGATCGAGGAACTTCACAAGCGCGACGCCTTAAGCAAGAGAGTACACTTGCCAGGCAGCGTTCAGAGTGCATAGGGCGTTGGAACACCTGAAAGCCCTGTCACTTCGATACTAAACCTCGGCATCGGCGTTCAATTTCCGGGGCTCGGGCCGAGCCCGCCCAAACCTCAACGGAAGAAGTTTGCACGCTGACACATATCATCTGGTCGGCTTGTTTTTGCTCGCACTTTCAATATACAACGTGGATAGGTTACCACTGGGAGAGAGAGATATAGAGGTGCACATATACAGAAGCAGAAACCCGTTCTTTCAATATTAAGCACGATCACACACACACACACCTATGTATATATATGATCCCGGTTCGGCCGGCCCCCCCCCCTCCCCCCCCCAATGGTTCCTCCTCCCCCTCCCTGTCGTGTGGTGTGGTTGTGGGTTGCTTCCCCCTC
>CAJNDV010016324.1:11793-53590 GCA_905221635.1 Symbiodinium sp. CCMP2456 | reverse complement strand
TACTAATGCTGTTATTACTACTCCTACTCCTACTCCTACTCCTACTCCTACTCCTACTCCTACTCCTACTCCTACTCCTACTACTACTACTACTACTACTACTACTACTACTACTACTACTACGACTGCTAATTTCTACGACTACCATTACGACTAAAACTACAACTACCACCACGATTGCTGCTGCGACTGCTGCTCCTTTTTCTCCTGCTAATAAGCAGTACTACTATTGCCGCCATTGCCGCTAAAGTTTGGGTTCTATGGCCAAGAGTGCATGCTTCTTTTTGCAAAACATGAGCAAAACAGTGATGTTTTAATCCTTACAAGGGCTCCCCAAAAAACCTTTAAGCCTTGAACCGACAGCCTTGCACATCTTTGGTCATTTTGGTCGTTATGTCCAGGAGGCTGACATCTGGACGGTGATGAGAAATGGACGAAGACCCAGGCATGGCCCAAAAAACTACTGGTTGAGTGGGTTTCTCACGCTTCGAGGGCGCGGGGGTCTTTAGAACAAGATTCTCCATAAACTTGAACGCTTGCAAAGCCCGCAGGCCTTGGGAAATGCCTTTTACAGCCGGTGTCCTGAAGACTCCAACATGCCTCAATTGTTTGTGGGGTATTCCTGAAATGATGGGTTTGCAGAGACCATCATGAAACAAGGGATATACGGTGATATACGGGTCTTTACTTTACATCCCCAACCTAAGAACTACTAAACATTATGAGGTCGTGGCGCTCAGGAACCCTCTTCTGGCAGGTCAAAGTTCCTCAAAAGCCCAAGCAAGCTGAGCAGCCGGTCCTCCATGGCCTGCGCTTTGAGGACTTTGGGGGCCGTTGTTTAAGCATTCGGTGGGGAAAGGCTGGGTTCTGCTTTGGAGCAGTTCAGCGTGTCCGGCCTTTTGTTTCTGTTTTCAAGGGCTTACGGTTCTGAGACTTTCAGGCTGCTTGAGAGAAGGTCGTTGAGTATGAAGATTTGCAGTAGAACCTTGGCCTAACGTCGAACGAGGCCTCATCTCACTTTTGCAGGATTCTCTTTGTTGGCGCAAGCAGTTAAAGCGTGAGCCTAAATCAAGGAGGATGGGAGAATCAAGCTTCACTCGAGGGTTTGGACTAGCTGGTACACAGCGATAGCGGCTCCAGAGAACCGAATACATAGACTGCTCCAACACTCCGGGAAGATGATATGTCAGCTCGAAACCCAAAGATTAATCCCGAAGCTGAAGTCAGGAGACAGAAGTGTTTTCCACTGTGCCCCTGGGCTGGTGCATGACTGCGTGCGTTAGGATCTAAGGAATCTAAATTTAAGGGTTACAGATGGGGAAAGGTCCGTGCTTGGCAGCTGGCAGAAAGACGAAGCAGTTCTGAAAGTTGAAGTTCCTCAGAGGCATCGGCGCTTCATCGATCACATGAATGTGCCTCCGAGGCTGCAGGTGCAGATGCAGCCGCGGATGACAGGGCACAAGGACAAGCGGCGGTGTATGGAACAGGCCAAGCTGCCCACTGAGTCCTCGAAGAGGCTAGTCCAAGCGGCAGCCACTCTCCTCTGCGAGCAGCACGACATTGTACAGGATTGCGCATGTGCTGCCTTCCTCAACGCCCCCGGCACAACTTTCCTGCCTTTTGACCTGTGCTCGATGAGCCAGGATTGCCCTCTGGGGCTTCTGTTAATGCGCTAATGTGCAAGGCATCTGCTCGCTTCTCAATCTTTGAGAGGCATTGCCTGATGTTGGCAAAAATCGCTTTCAACTGCCATGACCCGCTATGTTGCTGTTAAGCAGCCCCATAAACCCTCTTCCCGTTGAGGGATGGCATCAACACCCCAGAGTGAGATGAGAGGTTCAACTGGGAAGCCGCCAAGAGGTTCAGAAAAATTAGTGCAAATTTTAGGCGTCAACCCCTTGTCTTTGCCAAGACATTGGATTTGTACCTGGGGTTTTTAAAATCTTCGCGAGGATTCAGGGACAAGTTCCTAAACCCTTTGGATGGCCAGGCTTCGCTACAGCACAGGCGGAAGCTCTCATGAAGCCTTAACTTAAATTTGACTTAGATCCAGACATTGAGGGTTCAGGGTTTCGGGGTTGAGGGTCAGAGCCTGCGGCAAGGGAGTTGGAGCTGACTCATCCCTTAAGAACCCAAAACCTACTTTTTTGTAGGGTCCCTATAAATCCCATATTAGGGTTTATGATAAGGAACCTACAAAAAAGTGAAGCATCTTGCCCCAAACCCTAAACCCTAAACCCTACACGTCATCAAAGAGCCGAGGTCCCTACAGCAGGTTGTTTTGCCAAGCGACGTCGTCGGGGAGTCGTGGTCGAATGCAGAGGCGCCCCACTGAAGTGGGTTTAGGGTTTTGGGTCTTGTCACATGAGATTTGTCTTGAGTTCATGGAGGCACCGGGTCTGGGCAAAGCATCAAAAAAAAGAGAAGGGCGTTGCCCATGCTTGTTGTTCTCGCCCTGTCTGCTGCGAGCACCGGGCTGCCGTAGCAAAGCCAGTTACAAAGGCAACCTTTGTCCAGGGGTGGTCGGTCCGACTGGGACCTGGCACATTCATCATCCCCTATAGTATTCAATTGCTTCACCCCACAGACCGCATCCTTTCGGATGAACTGTCACGTCTCCTGCCTACGTTTTTAAGGCCAAAATCCCAGAAAAATCTTGCAAACCAGTCAGAAACCGCTGCTCAAGCTAGACGTGGACGAAATCAAGCCCGGGCTGCACCAAATCCCCGCCTAGTTGTGAAACCCAACAGCCTGCATGGTCCGCGTGTGAGGGCCGAAACTCAACAGCTTCACATCCGGGCCATGAGCCGAAAACCCGGAGCCCGATATCTCAAACCCGCAGCTCTGAGTCTTAGCTCAACCACACGTAGGATAGAAACCAAATTCCCGAAGGCCCGCAGCCTTGTGCAACGTTTTTCACAACCCAAGCCTGCATTCGGACTCACTAACCCTGATCCAAGATGCTGTTGTTAAAACCCTGTGAACTCCCGCAAGGACGTTAAGATCTTTTTGGAGAGGCACGTCAAATCTTTCCGCCCTAGTTCAATGCTAGAAGGATTGAAAGCGAGGTGGCTACCGTTGTTGTAAAGACCCTGGAGACTTTCACCCCAAACCCCAATCCAAGCACCACAAAAGCACAAATCCCAAATAATCAAGTCCCCAACTCGAAAACCGCCGACCTAAACCCCTGCAGCCCCAAACCCGCAAAAGTTTTTGCTTCTTCGAGCCCGCATGAGGCGCGAGCCCGGTTCGCCGAGTCCAACGAGCTCGGCGGCTTTCTGGAAGGCCGCAGATTGGGTTCTTTGCTCTTCTGGTGTTTAGCTAGTGTAAACATGCTATGCAGCATGCAAGACGTCCAGAATTCAGGATTGGGACTCGCATGTATTAAGTTTTTGCTGCTCAAAGCGCCAACAAATGCGTAGGTCTGCAATTGAGTCCCTATGTCTGTCTGTTTTTGTTTACTGTGTGTCTGCATGTATGCATGTATATCTGCATGTATGTACGGTACAGACGCAAGAGCAGCGATGTATGCGAATACATCCGCAACTAGGGAGGCGGAAGGCGGGGTTACACATCCTTTCATTCAGAAAATCGCTCGAATTTGTAAGATGCTTCCTCAATTTAGACTATTGACTACATGAAATACCAGGATGAGGAGGAGTGTTGGAGGTAGGTTTTTTTGTTGGTGATAGGTCTGGGTTTGCAGTAGGGGACTCGGGGGTTGAGATAAGCACAATAGGGGCCTTCTGCCAGCTGCGAAGTGCTTTCATATGGGAGTTTCCCGGAAGTAAGGGGGGGTAGCTTATTTTAGGGGTCCTTAAAGGAAGGATCCTACAATTTGGGGTACTATATTAGGGTCCCGTATGTTCGGAAATCCCCATATAGACTCCACTGAAGGCATCGCCTCTTGGTCAGGTAACTGCCCTTTGGCTTTCGCATGTATCCTCAAGCCGGCCCATGAGTTGGGCCAGGCTATCTCACATGCCTCCAGCTGGAGTCCTTCTTCAGCAAGGGCGCCGGTGGCCAAGTTTCTGCTTGATTCTGTGGCGCTAAGTTTAAGGCTGCTGTTGCAACCTGGGCTCAAGGGATGTGGTTGCAGCTGATTTCTTTAGGAACTTCAGAGGGTCAGATCTTTGGACGGTACATGGTTCAAGGCTCAAGGGTTTGGAGAAGCATGGGAGAGCGGCACCGAACTCGGAAAACTCTTCTTTCGGTAGAGCCATGCGGGGCTTTTGCATGCCTTGGGGAGATGATATTGCAAACCTTATGAAAGATGGCAGGGGTGTTGGGACCCTCGGTGTGACGTTTGTTTGCTTGCTCGACCCAGCCCACAAACCTCCTTTGACTCAGCCCCGAGATCACTAAAATGTTGCAGCTGTAGTAATGGAACAACCTCAAAACCCTAAGCTGTAATCCCAAGCAATTTCCAGAAGAGTTCATGACAACCTGAGCCATCGGTGCTGAGGTGTTGACGATGCCATGGCCACAGGATTGCTTTTGGGTTCGCCAGCAGTGGCATAGGGCGGGAATCTGTCTAGAGGCACGATGCAGTCAGCGAAGGACTGCGCTTTTGTTAGGGGTTTTTGTGTTTCTGCGTTGGGATGTCAGTCTGCTGACGTGTTGGTATATGGGGGAAGCTCGACAATCCACTGAGCGTGTGAAAAGGGACCATCTACGGCTCTACGGCTGGTCAATGTATCAGATTGCAAGCTGCCTAGACCCTAAACTTTTGCACTGTACACTTCGGGAAGAGAAGCTTATTGTATGGGTCATTTCATGTATTCGGCAAGGCCAGCACTTGCTGGCCACCTGCGACATGAAGCTGAGAATCAGAGCCGATTGACGCCCCAGGATTCTTCTACTTGGTTTCCACCTAAGGTACGCATCTCTCTTTCAGCTTTTCATTTCAAGAGGTGCCATAAGTCAGAAGACCCCTCGCCTGGAGGAGTGGAGGACCGGCATTGACAATGTTGACGACGAGAGGCCATGGCGTGTCCGCTTTAATGTTCTCCCTTTCTCCCAGACCTGGGTCTCCTGGTCCATATCGTCCCTCTGTTTGTTGGGTGTATCAGGGTTTTCAGGGTCGTGGAGCTTGGGATCCGCACTCCGACATCGTGGCAAGAGGGCATGAAGAATCGGAGGAAAACTTGAGCACCCCTATGCTCTGTGATAAGTTGCTGCCAGGTATCTCCTGGGTCTGGTCGGTGCTGTCCACGGCTTGGAGCGCTACGCCATCGGGCGAGCACGTGTCGGGGTGCTTAGATGAGGATGGATCAGACCGTGAGGATATCTGTGGGATGCAGCAGCGTCGTCAGTCTATGACTGCTGTTTGCGCGCTTGTTGCGTGCATCATTTCCTGGAGGTAGCGCGGAATGACAACATGACAAAAGTCTGCCTTCAGCGGATGGCATTACCTTGCCACCTTGGCACTACATGATGTGCGAGATGTAACGCAGAGCAAGGTGTGGCAACTGTTGCCGTTACTTTAGCCGGTTGCACAATGCACGAAGTAGTGCACGAGCTTGTGATCTAACGCCGATTTCCCTCTGCTTGATTTGTGACAAACTCTCGCTGTTAAACTCGAAGCTATGCATTCAAACCTACTGTACCTGGAGTGTCCGAGCTTCGGCACCTTAAGACCCCTTGCACTGACCCAACCTGCACACATAGAAACTCACACTCATGACTTAATATGGGTAGTTGTCAAAATTATGGTCCCTTTTGGGGTACCCCAATTAATAGGTGCCATATTACAATAAGGACCCTAAAAGGGAGCATAATGTTGACAACCACCCATATACAACACACAAAAAAGCACTGCCCCCTTCGAGCCGCAGAGGTCTTGGACTTGCCCTCCATCCGCGTCGCCTGGAGAGCCACGTCCCCCAGCCATGGATTGCCGGAGTGAATATCTAAACTGTTCATACCGAAGACCCCGTGGCAAAAACGAAAGAGAAAACAATCTCCAAACACATACATACATACATGCATACATGCATACAAAGATAAAGGTAGCTAGATAGATAGATAGACAGATAGATCCGTAGGTACATGTGCGTGTATGCATGGTAAATGTCAGCAGCACGGGCATGGGAACGTGAAACCCCAACAGCTTGGAAGTCAGCAGGCAGTCTATGCCCCAAACATGAAACCCCGCCGGTGGTGCGAATGGTGGCAGTTCACGATGACCATGTTACGAACTTTGGCTACCAAGATGATGGCAGATATAGCAAGATTACGACCTACCACTAAGCCAAGATGTTGATGCTGATGATGGCTTTCCGTGGCTCAGGTGAGTGTAACGGTTCTTGACTTTGCAGTGGAACTGTAAAGCCGTCGGATACCAAGTAAGTTGTCGAGTCTGAAACCCTGGAGCATTTTCTTCTGGCATGGTTCTCCAGCTTGCAGACTATCTCGGGCCAAGGAACTCTTAGTCTTTGTGATCCACCGAACAGGTCATGATTCAATCCAAGGTGCCCGTCATGATCACCCTACTTCCTAGTTGTATTTGGTTCCTCTCATGCCTGTACAGAGGATCTGGGATCTCCAAGCCCTCGCCGTAAAACCCTAAATCTCATGCTGCAAAATGAAAACGATCAAGGTGCACTTGCCCGTCTTCGGGAGAAGTTCCTGGTATTGGGGTTTGGGCTTAGGCATGGAAAGCCGAACCTTAATAAACTTGAACCACAACGAGTGATCTTCAGATCTCGCGGCTGATGGACTTGGCAGGCAGTGCGTTGAGCAAGCGATGCTCCAGTCTGCACCTGAGCGGTAGTCTGACCCCTCTCGCAGGCTCAGAATGCGACTTAGTAAATCGCGTGTTGTAAGGAAGTGGGTTTCGGGCTTAGCTCAGGGAGTGGACAATCGTACAGAAGCCAGGCTGCTGATCAGTATGCGTTCGCCCGAGGCCTTCTTCCAGTTGCTTCCCATGTTACAAGTAGGGCTCAGAGGCGCACGAGCATTAACAGGGCGCTGTCCCAGTTTGTTCCTGTCATGCTCGTGCACGAGGGTTTGTTTTTTACCAGCACCGCGACGGCATTCACTAGTTTGAGGCATGCATACGGGACCTGCAGCACGTACCCCCCCAAGATGACTTTCCCACTTCCAAAACCAGAATAGTGCCCAAACCTCGAGATGTTGATAACCCTGAGTGGTGAGACAGCTTGCAGCAGAGTCTTGCTAAGTACTGTTTATCACGGCATCAGCAGCATAGCAGTCGACAGTCCGACGCTCAGACCACTTGAAGCATGTGTACATTCCGCTGTCCTCGCAGCCTTTTGGCTGAAAGTAATTCGAGCTGCGTGATCGCTGCGCTAAAACCAAGCGAACAGAGTGCACTCATCGCCACTTGGGCTCTGACGGTCACGATATGCCCTGAACACCGGCGAATTCGGTAGCCGGAGTGTGAGGTGCTTGAAATTCTGTTCTACAGCATTTTCTGAAGTGTTGGGTTTGGCTCTACGCTGCCACTGAGCTACTCATGTCTTTTATTCCGAAGCGTCGACGAAAGCAAGACAACCCACTCGAAGCGTCCAAGATATGACAGCGCAGGTCTGAGAGCGAAGGTGGAAAATCCAAGACCCAGGAGAAGTTGAAGCTATGAACCAGAAACGGATTTGGAACACCGACTTGCACACGGCTCTTAGGAAACTCTGGACCTTACTGAGGAAAAACACTAAGCACCACCCTGCAATTCGGACCGCAAAAGGCTCACACTAAGTCCCTGACCTCGACGCCTGTGGCTTTGACCATCCCACTCCTTAAGGCGCGAATAATTGGTGCTTGGGAGGAATGACCGCCAAGCAGGTGGGGTTGCCGAAAGCTTGAGAGCTCACAGGCTTCTTGGTTCTCAGACAGTTTGAGATCCTCCTTTCGATGGCACAGGAATCGGGATTCGGGAAAGTCTGCCTTTACTGTCCCGTCCTTGGTCGTTTGGCAGGTGACGAACGTTGTGTTTGCAATGCTTCCATGCCGTGCTCCTTGGCACATGCATGAAGATGTTCCGGAGCCTGTAGCCGGCATATTCGATGGATGCCGATAGCTTGCCAGCAGGTGTGACTTGCTATGAGTCCAAGTATTTGATGGTGAGCTGGCACGTCCTGCAACAGGAGGGAATTCCAATCATATCCTCAAGCCCTGACTTCTTCTAGGAGCCGCAAGCGACTGACAATAATTCCTTTCCATAAAGGCATAGTATGATGCATGCCAGGCGGCTATCCGGTTTTGTCCATCCTCAGAGCCCGAGCATCGACATGGACTCTAAACCCCGAACCCATAGGGTTTACTACAGGTCAGGTGCAATTAGGGTTTAGGGTCTCCAATTAAAGATCCATGTGCTACGGCCTTAGATGGCGGAGTGCCTTTCTTCCCAGAAGGGTTTGTGTTACGATTTGGAGAAGTTTTGCTACAGACAGTCGCTGCGGCTTCACCACTCAGGGCCCCAACACCTGTGGTGGCATTTGTCGGTTGGTCTAGGCTTCTGCAGTAGGGCTCGACCATCACGAGGCACCCTGAAGAATGAGATGCCTAATCCCACTCCTAATTTAATCCAACCTCCATCCACCACGCTTTAGGATGACGTGGACCACACGCTGGAGATCATGCGAAACTTTGGCGAGGCTGGTTGGGGACTCACACGAAGAAAAGTTTTCGCATAACGGATCCTTTCTTAGACACCCTGAAGATCCTTAGTTGGCATCCCAAGCTGTCAGAGCTCTTATACAGGGCAGGAGGGCTTTTCTGGGCATAGGGGACCTTGGGACGGGTATAGGGATTGATAATGGTGGTCGCATTCCATTGCAAGCCCTACACACACACACACACATATGAACATATGCGTATGTGTGTATGTATATATATATATATACATTTACAACATTTATATATATATATATATATATACATCTACATATACATATACGTACATATTCATAACTATACACATACATATGCATGTATGTATCTATGTGTGTATATATATATATATTTATTTATTTATTTATTTATTTTTTACTTAATTTATTGACAGACACACACACACACACACACACTCCGCAGCCCTGTTCTATTTCTTCGAGCCGCAATGTTTCCTAGGGTTTAGAGCTCTTGGGTTGGGGCCCTAAGCGATCTGAAGCCTGTAATATAGGGGCCTTAATGATTACCTAGTATAATATACCCCAAACCTCTATTCGAATATTTAAGGCCCCTACAGTAGGTTGTCGGTTGTCGTGGAGGGGTCTGCTTGTGCACTTCCTTGAGACGGGCCGCCACTTTAAGGCACATCTGTGCCCAGAAACTCTGAATTTCTTGAGGCAAGGGAGACTGCTTGAAGTAGCACTGGATCACCTAGTGGGATCCTTAGCTGGGGATATTGGAGTTGCTGGAACCCCGAAGGAAGCCTCGTGGCTTTGGGCCCCTTGCAGCCTAAACCCTTCCAAATCACGAAAACTAAAGTCCAGGACTTGGGGTCAAGGGTTTTATGGGATGTTTACGAGGGCTTCGTAGTTCATTCGCGTGCTGCTTTTTGTGCGTTTTAAGACCGAGGGCATATTGGGTTTAAGGCCATCCAGCCAGACAGCTAACGTGAAGAGTCTGGGTTCGGAAAGCCAAGACAAACACAACCCAAAAATGATGCCTGACCCCCTCAGCCCTAAGCAGCTTCCGGGATCTTGCGAGACCGAAACGAGCGTGAACAAAAACCTGAACAGGTGGGAAGTTGCAAGGTTTGGGAGGATGCAGACGGCTTGGTGCAAGTAGCTGCTTGGCTGTCGGAGTGGCTCCAACATCAAGAAAGCCAGGGGCAAGAAGCGGATTTTGAGGAGTTGCAATGTTTAGAATCTCATTACAGCCTCTAAACCCCACAAAACCTACCACCCCTTAGAGCCGAATGGAGGCGAGTTTTTCTTCCGAGCTTTCTGGCTTTCCGAAAGCCTACGTCCTGAGAGCATTAGACTTCTCCGACCTGCAGGCCCCATCCGCCCTCCCGAAACTTCGAAACTCCAAAATGCCCTCAACTCCTGCAGGCCATCTAAGATGCCATAGACGGGGTTCATTACATGGACTATTTTGGGGGGGCTCCTTACTATAACTGTCGAAAAATATACCCCAAAACCTTGTTCTAATTTTTAATGCTTCTACATTATTTCCAGCCTCTCACTCAAAAGCCCCACTTGAAGCCTCAGAAGCCCTAGTAGAAAATCCTCGCGCGCCCCTGACGACCCGGAGAAAGTCTGGAACCTCCGTAAAAATCCCTAGATACGAGCATTCTTCGCATAGGGACCCTGGACCCTGGATGCGATTTCAGAGAGGGACCCCTTAATTTTGGACCACGCTGGGATGTTCCATGAGAGACCTCAACCTTGTTTCTACGGCGAAACAGCAAACTTGGCATGTGGGGAGTCGGCACCGAGCTCCAAAACTTAGGGGTTCAGGGTTTAGGGTTCCCAGCAGAGGCTCGTGCAGGCTGGATGCAAAAAGAAAGGGTTCTAGACCTCTCGATTGTTGTAGAAGATACAAACACATGCCAAAGCTCAGGCATACTACGACGTTCGAGCTGCCGAGCGGGCGTTGGAAGAGCTTGGGGAAAGCAGGTGCCGAACAACAATCTGACTGGCGGTCGGGGCTTGGAGTTTAGCGTTTGGGACAACAGCAACAACAATTATAGCTACAATAATGATAATGAAAATGGCTACTACTTTCTAGTCAGTCATTAATTACTACTATTAGTTTTTGGTATTAGTAACTTAGCGTTTAGGGCTTCATCGGATTATCACACGGTTCCAAGAGGTCGGCCTTAGGCAGCGCATGATCCTTCGCGTTGCGGACAGGGCGAAAAGCGGAGTTTTGGAAATTTGATAGTTTGAGCTTAAAAGTCCTGTTTCTGACGTGGGACTTTTCTAACCTACTACATGCCCTCGGTGTAGGGGTTGGCTTGTGCACAGATAGTCTCCGCACAAGCTCATTGGCACCCAGTCCCACACGCTCAAACCCAGAATCCCGAACTTCGAACCCATCACGTGGCAAGGTGCTGGCGTGCCCAACCATGCGGAAACCGTTACCTTGGCTGCAGCCGAGTTTGTTTTGGAGTGTCAAGTATATGAGATGCTTCGGGCTGAATCGAGGAGTGGCATTGCCGAGTTTCACGACATGGCGACTACTACTGTATTCCTACTACGACTGACACCTCCTCCTGCTACTACGACGACTACTACTACATTGTGCTTAAAACAATTCTTTTGTGGAACCGTCTTGGCGATCTTGGTCAATCTTGGTCCAAAAGCAAGATTGCCAGCAATCTTGCTAATCTTGATCATTTTGCCCCACTTCTACTATTGCTACTGCTACTACACCACTACCGCTACCACTACCACGACTACTGCCGCTTCTACTGCCACTACTGCTGCTGCTACTACTACAGACCAAGATGACCCAGAGCCAAGCGACTAAAGAAACTAGTTGACTGATCTGCAGCAAGACAACCAGTTATAGGGCCTTCAGCCCAAGCCATGGGGAAGGACCAGAGCTTCTGCATTCAAGAACCCCCCACCATGAGTCGGCTTGCGCCCGAACTTGTAAATCGCAGACCCTCAAGGCTCAAAATCCTGACGGCCCCAAGCCGCCTAGAAAGACGCTTAGGGCCTAGAGCTCAGGCATCGTTCGGCTTCCAGGCCATCGAAGGGAAGTTTAGGAAGTGTAGGTGTGCTTCGACTGGAGACGGGGTGCCGGGCCAGGGAAGTGCAGAGGCTTTGGGGCTCCCAGGCTTTGGGGTTTAGGATTTAGGGTTTAGGGTTTAGGATTTAGGGTTTAGGGTTTCCCCCGCAGCATATCGCACTCGTGGCGAAATGCTCAAGGCTGAGTATGCACAATCCTCATGATTTTACGAGCTAATCNNGAAAGAGCTGACGAACTGATGATCCTGATGGATAGAGTCATGAAGCCGATGTAGAGTATTTCCTTGGCTCTGTAGAAGCGAGCTCCAATCAAGCCTGTGCAAAACGGGTTTGGGGTTTGGGGCTTTAGAGCTTCTCCCTGCAGGAACAGCAGGCCTTGATAGGGCTGTGGTCAGCCAAATCCGCGACATGTTCGTCGACGAAACGGACGACAATTACTACATCCTCGAGCTGTTCGGCCCGCTAAGGATACGTGATGTTGCGAGCGTCCTAAAAGCACCTCACCTCTCAATCTCCGGTCCACTCTCTCTCTCTCTCTCTCTCTCTCTTTCGATTCCTGAAACATTCACCGCGCTAGCGGCGACTCACGGATCCACAACATGCAAAAGGCGCCAAGTCCGAAAGCAGAAAGCCTAAACCGAGCCGTGATGGTCGCTGAGGTTTTTTGATGTTCGGGATGCTGCAGAGCATCGTCAGCTCATTGCTCCGGAGACGACGGAGAAGTTGCGGAATGAATGGCATCCGCACCGACAGGTGGGGCCAGAGCAGGATCTTCCGTAACCTGAAAGCTACCCATAGGCCCCATAGTAGTTCCTTTTGGGGATTACCTTATAGGATTCTATATATGAACCCCAAAAAGGAACTACTTTAGGGCCTATGGGTAACACCACAACCAGCTTCAGGCTGAAGCGCCTCATGCGCCGCAAATGCGTGGCATGCAGATGCCGGTGACTTGCTGGCAAAGGGGCCGCAGACCTCATGGCTCCCATGTGTTTAAGTAGCTATAGGTCGTGAGTGCTGCTTTTGGGCTGGCCTTTTTGCAGGGTTCTGATTGTTTTAAACGTGCATGGCTTGATGTTGCATATACAGCATAACTATGGACTCAGAACTGAATCTGTTACCCGGTTAATTTAGTAGGTTTCAATTAGAACGTGTCCACGTTGTTTGCACTGTCTGGAATCCTATCTTCACACACGTATAATCCCTGTCGAACTTGGTCACTAACCATTGGGCCGCGTGTAGTTATTGTAGCTGTATCTGAATGACTACATTGATAGTTTTCTAAATTAGGGTCCCTTTTGGGGTCCTTTTTATAAGTGTGCCGTACTATATTGGGGACCTAAAATGGGACCTTAATTTAGAGAACTACCCACATGTGCAGTCCAGTCATGAAGCCTCCGGCTGATTGCCAGCCTGCGCAGTCAAACGGTCAATCAAAAACGGAAGTCCGAAGCGAAATCAAGGAAATGCCCAATGCTGCTGCAAACTGGTGGCAGCAGTGGCCAGAAACTTGCCTTAATGGTTAGAATAGGGTTTTGAGGTATATTATACTGTAAGTATAATAAGGAACCCTCAAAGTACTATTGGTAATTATTCAGGCTTCTATATTACGTGCTAGGCTACGGCAGCAGTTCAAGCTTCAGGGCTCGGGTGGTCAAGCATTCCTGTTTCCGGAGCTTGGGCATGCAGGACTTGTCAGAAGATGCCGCTGTAAAGCGTAAATTGCGAGATGCCTCCCTGCAGACGTGGGCCGAGCTTCCGATGCAAAATAAAATACATGTTGCGAGGCGGAGACGATGGTAATTTTCGTCGTACAGAAAGCCTGTGATTTCAGAGTGTATCCATGTAGAACAGCAGCACCCGAAGCGAAGCCATTTAGTCGAGTGCCCATCTACGAGATCCGACGCTGTGGAGTTCTCGGGAGGGCCCAACTTAGCATGGCCCAGGAAGATCGTGCCATCGTGAGCATCGCGGAAGAAGGTGTAGCTCAGCTCCTCGGATGCAAGAGACCAGTTTGGGGACCCAGAAAAGTCTACGATCGTCAACGCAAGGATGTTTATGCCTCTGGTTACGACCAGTTGCAAAAAGTTTACAAACTCAACCTGCGAGGATTCCGTGAGCAGCACTGGTGTGCATGCCTCTCTCCTCACTCACTCAAGAAACCCTGCGGGACCACTCAATGAAGAAACCCCTGTGTGACACAGACAGCAGCAGCGTCGTAGAAATGGGGATCAGTCATCGACAGCACGTGCAGCTTTGAATCTGCAGAAAAGGATAGAGGCCTGTCGCAGTAACCTAAGCCCTACGTACGACAGCTCAACTCGCCAGGCTTGACATCGATGTGGAGTGCAGGTACAACTTATTGGGGGCTGCATGAGAGTAGCGCAAAATTCCTTGCACTTCGGTGTGGTTTTTTCAAGAGCTCATAACTTTACTGTGCTGAAATTCGCTCCACGGTGACAACGTGGCGACAGGACGAAGCAGCGCTGACATGACTACAGAAGCGAAGTCGTGTCGAGGAGAGACTGCTATGAGGATGGCACGCCCTGTATGCCTGTAAGTAAGACCACCGGGGGTCCCAGGGTCCACCATGATGGCAGAGATTCGTAAGCCTGGGACGGAAGGTGCTACGTCTGCCACGTGAAATATTTGGCAAGATTCGGTCACCAGTGGTAGAGTTCTTGGTTCTGATAGTTGTTGGTGTTTGTGCTGTTGGCTCTGGCCTGGAGAAGTAGCTGCACAAGCTTGCGTCCAAGGATGGGGATGATCATGCCAGGGACCTTCCTCATTCTGTTGCAAGGCCTGGGGAGGGGGAGACTGCTGTTGGAAGGCGATCTGTATGACGAGTGGTGCCATAGCTGATCCGCAGTGTTGTGAAGGGTTCAGCGGAACGCCGAACCTTGCAGTGATCGGCTGTTTCCCACTCAAACCCGACCATATGGTGAGTGAGTTTAATTTAGATTCGCTTAGATTATTGGCCGATTCAGTCGGAGTTGTGTGGTGACAGCCTCATGTTCAGGATCGCGCTTTTGTTAGCGATAGTTGACAGTTCAGAGTAGAGGATAGGTTAGTGTCAGAGGATATATATATATATATATAGACCGTGCTGTAACAGTGCATAGACAGGTCGGGCCGTGGGTTGACGGCTCAATGTCATCAAGTCTCAGCCGAAAGTAAGTATGACACAGGCAATCGCAACGAACAATCGTGACAGTAAACCCGACGTCTCCCAATTTGGCATCTGAAACGATGACTCCGAAAGTCCTGGCGGTGACTGCGTCTAGATTTCCAAGTCGTTGGAACCATCCGGCAAGGCAACTTGACTTTCTCGACCTGATGGCATATGATTAGAGTGTGTTTTTAGGCTGAAGCCTCTCAATAATTCATCTAAAGTCTCCATAATTGTGTCTCCAGTGACCCCGGAACCTTCAATCATTTTCTCCGTCGAGCCCGAACCTGCAAAGCCAGCCAGGGGTTCCTCGCGAACTGCTCAACGACAGCTGTGTGGCCTAGAGGATGATCCGCGTAGTCTTCATGGGGTGGAGGGCTATAGGCACAGGGCTTCAAGTCTGCAGGGCCTGAGGTGGGTTCAGGGCACAGACTTGCTGGCCGTGCGACTCCACAGGCTCCTCCACGCAGGCCCACTGTTCATCATATCGCTGTTTCGTTTCCACATCATAGCGGACTGAGTAAAGAGGCGAAAGGCTCGTCACTAGTGGTGCAGTCCGTCAGACACTGAGGTGGAGGCCATCCTCGAGCAGGCTCAGTGCTACTGGAGATTGGGGTGCAGGGGTTGCCAAGCAAGCACGCATGTGTGTATCTATACATACGTCTGCACTGTATATATATATATATATGTGTATATATATACACATATGTGTGTCATAGTAAGAGATGTATGCGATCGTGCCCGCTTACATGTACGCAGATGAAGAGTGGGACAGCAGGAAAGCGAGAGGGGCGAAGCCAGAGAGAGGCATAGCATGCATAGACAAGCGGGACATCATGGGACATCTGAGAGACACACAGTCAAAGAAAGAGAGAAGCTTCTACACTCCGAGGAGGTCCAACAAAAACTCCATAGGCTGTTAACCCTAAACCCTGAAACCCAAACCCTAAACCCCTAAACCCCTAAACCCTAAAGACTTGCAGGCCGGCCTCTCCGAGGATGTCGCCAAGCATCTCGCAGAGTACCAGTGGTATCCAGCGGTTTTAATTCGGGTTGCGTTCGGGTTGCGGTTTGCTGATACTCGGGGATATATCGTGTCTTGGCGCGCAGGGGGATTCTCATGTTCACACGGATTCCTTCCGTCGGAAGTATGTCATCCGGAAGGGTGGTGAGAGGCATACTGGAAGACTGGAGGTTGGATGTTGAGGTTCTGGGGGGCACTTCTTGGGGGCTACGGCACTCCAGGCTTTAGGGTTTAGGGGTTTAGGGTGAAGGAGAGCCCAACATTCAGCGACGAGCATCTCCTGCTCCTCAGATAGCTAACCCAGGTTCACACTTCACGATGAGAAGGTTAGCCTGCGTGGTCCGGGACCCAGCTTCCTCCATTCATTGTGGGGGCTGGCACAGTTTTCAAGTGGCGGTTATTCTACTGTAGGTAGAGCATGCGAAGTGTTTGTGAAATAGAAGGGTCCAAATGGGCCGAAGGCGTTTGCAAAGCAGCACTGTTAGTTGAAAATTCCACGTGTTGTATGCTTGCGATGTCACCTGTTTCGGCTGCTGGACAGCAGTCAGGCATTTTCATGTAGCTTCGCATGCGCAGGGAGCGCGTCACAGGAAAGCCCCACGAGATCCCACGAGCTCGAAGCCTCCAGGATGCCGGGACGACCCCGAAGCCCGGGCTTCCTTTTGCATCCTTCCGCAATGATCGGGAGCCTGGTGGTGCTGGCCTGCGTCTGGAGTGCTGCCGGAAAGCCCCGGCAGCCGAAGGAGACCTATGTGAAGGTACCGGCCGTTCCAGAGCCTTCGAGCTGCGGCTTGGCGAACCTCCTGCGACCTCGGGTGGACATCTTCAGCCATTTGGGCGAGGCAAGGCCACTGAGTCTTGCGACTTCGGCGGCTCAAACCCCGGCACTTTCGAACTTGGGCGCAAATCTTGTGGGTGCGTATGTATCTATGTGTGTATGTATGTATACATATACATGTGTGTATATATATATATGTATATGCATGTGTGTGTGTATGTATGTACGCACGCATGTATGTATGTATGCATGTATGCATGTATGTCCCACCCCCTTCTTTCCAAGCCACAAACCAGACATGCTTTGCGGTGACACATGTCCTGAATTCTCAGTTGAAGCTTGGAGGTGACGGAAGCAGCATTCGTGCAGGCAGCGGAGGCAGCTGTCCGGGAGGCGGCGAAAGCAGCCTGGACGCGACTGGATGCCAACCAGGACAGAAGCAATTGGCATGGTTCTTGCGAATCCCGCGGTGTTGTTAGATCCACCAGCCCGCCACCTCCGCAACGACGACCACTATGCTTGCCTTTGCCACTGTTGCTCTTGCTACTGCCGCTGGTCCTCTCCTGCTGCTGGTCCTCCCTCCCGCTTGCCGGCGTAGGGCGTAGGATTCAGGATCAAAACTCTGCACTCCCCACCTGCCGGATCTCTACCCTGCATCGTCTGGGTTTTCGGGTTTGAAGCCGGCCAAGACTTAGCCCGTGCCGCAAGAAGGGGCCTGGAGACAGTCCCATAAACTGGCCGGGAGAGCCAGGATGGAAACTTAGACATCGACGAGCTGGCCGTGGCCGTCCGATCCTCCTGGAAGTCGAAGCGCTTCCAGCCGCAGTCGAATTCCTGGATTTTCTTGCTTCTGTTCGGCAGTTTGGTATATGTTGTTTGTTTCCCTGCTGGTCTCAAGGGAGATTCTGTCAAAGTCGAAACCGTCAACTTCTAATAACTGCCATAGCTACCAGTAGCTTCAAAGAGCCCTCAGGGCTGCAGCCGAGGTTCGTGTTGGCAGACGCTTTCAAGACTATGGACCTGTCTAGGCGGGACGGCCCCGGGTTGACGAGGTTCCGTCGTTTTGTGTCAGGGCTCAGTGTTCAGGGTTTACGGTTTAGTTTACCAGCAGTCATGGGTATGTATTACGTACATGTAAGTCTGTAAGTAGTTGCTTCCGTTACTACGTGGGTTCTACTAAGTTCCTTGGATTCTGGCGCCGATCGTTGAACCAAATGTAGATACACCTGTGAAGACATCAAGAGTAGTATAAGCTCTGTGGGTAACATGTTTGCTCATACATGCATAAGCATTCATATACATGCATGCATACATACATGCTTGCTTGTTTACTTGCGTGCTTGCTTCCTGTGCTTACCCACGTCCACACAGGTGTACGGATTACATGTATACTTCTGTTGAAACGTTCAAGGTCAGCCAGGTTGAGCGCCTCTGCGATGGAAGAAGTGGTCGAAGAGCTTCTGCGGTCTGTGAAGTTTCTGGACGAACGAAAAGATCTTTTCGACAAAGGCGCGACATCAAATAGCATTAGGGCGGATGAAGTGCTATCGACCCGGCATTCTGTCTGATTCTTTCCTACTTTATGTCCATTGCTCACAGTACATTGAAAAGGCTTCTGGTTCATCGCAGTCACATGTGCTAAGTGCTTGCTCTGAGCTCCTGTCAGTTGCCGGCCCGGGCGTGGGGGACGAAGAGGGCACGTTCTCCGTGGCTGCCTGGGAAGCCTGGAGATCAACATAGCAGGGCAGCAGATCGGACATCAGACACAGCAAGAAGTCGGGCCAGGAGCTCTCGGAGCAGATCTCATCCGGCGCACCTCAAGGCCGTCCAGACATAAGAACAAGGGGACGGAAAGCAAGGCCCGCGGCCAGAAATCTTCGAGCCCAGTCTCATTGAACCTCGACACTGCACTGAGCCCAAATGCTCCCCAAATCCGTCGAAAGACTATCCTAAACAGTCCTGAACCTATCCTGAACCCCGTAACTCCAGGAATCACGAATGTCGTGGGATCCCACAAGTGTTTCACCTCCGAGAGACCGACCAACGGGCCGGGCCCGTTTGCGCTGAAAACAGGGGCAGCCTTGGGATATTTCCTGGTTGAAGTAAACATGTGCCTGCTTTCTTCATCAGCCTTCTTGTTGAACCCTGCTTCAAGAAAAAGGGTTTAGGGTTTAAGGCTTAAGGTTTAGGGTTAGGGCAGACCTGAAGGCCTCACGGAGCATGGAGGGCTTTGGGTCTGCCGCGTTCAGGGCTTAGTGCCGCTCCGGTATGAGATTCGGATTGGGGAGCGCCAACAAAAGGACGTAAATTGGGACTCGCGGCAGCTAGCTGGAGGGATTGATCGCTGGCTTCTTCTCAGGGATAACTAGGCTCTAAACCCGAAACCCTAAAGCCGTAAGGGTTCTGTAATATGGGCCGCCACGTTTTTTTTGGCAGGAGCGGAAGAAGAGGGTTTTCTTTAGGCTCTTTTTTTGATGCGCTTGTGTAAACCAAGCCCTGGCCAAAGACATGCCAAAAGCCGAAGTAAGGCCCAAGCTCAACCAACATGGTCAAAAGGGTTTGGGGGTCTAGGGTTTAGAGCTTACAGGGTTTATGGTTCTGATTGGCACTACTTTGGTGACAGCAAAGGTGGTTCTTAGTCCTTTACGATACACACCAGGCTTGTTCTCCTGCTTCTCGTGGCATTTGGGACTTTCCTACTTATACTTTGTGAGGTCAACCTAGCCGGTCACAAGCGAAGAGCCTTCCTCTGAAATCGTGTTGCCCCTCAGTCCCTCTGTGAAGTTCGATCCCCCAAACTACGTCCAGAGCAACAAACGGACGGGATGTGCTGCTGAGGGTTCACGGTTTGGGTATACTCCCTGCTGAGGCCACTGCATGCTGAACGTGCTCTCCGAATCTGGAGTTTACCGATGCCTGAACCACTTCGCAGGTGGTGGAATTAGTGGACGGTGCACTCAACTTTGGAGTTTGGCGCTTTTGGACCTTCGGGCTTTAAGTTTGCAAGTTTGAGCGGCCCCAGATGCTGGGAAACTGCGCTGGAAACTTATGTTTTCGAGCTTGTGGCTCGCGGTTCCAGAGTCACTCGGAGTTGAGTTTAACCGCGAACGTTTAACAAAACACAACACCCGTCACTCCGTCAACATGCTTGCTTGCTTGATTTGTTTGATTTTTGCCATGCTGTCATGAAAGCTGCTCGGCGTTCTTGAGCATCTTGAGCACCGAGACGCCGTGCATGTCTACGGAAACTCGGCGACATGGTGGCTAAAGAGAACCGGCAATAAAGTTATGAAAAGTCATTTGATTCTCTTGTGCAGTGCGTTGCGTGAGCCGCAAACTACATGGGAGATTTCAGGGCAGAAGCGACTCTAACATGGAACCTAGGGCCCCACGCGTTTTCTGTGTTGCGGAAACTTCTCCCACGACCCTGCATC
Source organism: Symbiodinium sp. CCMP2456 (assembly GCA_905221635.1). Classification (NCBI taxonomy): domain Eukaryota; class Dinophyceae; order Suessiales; family Symbiodiniaceae; genus Symbiodinium; species Symbiodinium sp. CCMP2456. The sequence goes on along the minus strand of CAJNDV010016324.1, from coordinate 33,516 downwards.
TAAGCGCTGCCCTATATGCCACGACCTTCTGTCAAGGCCTGTAGCCTTGGCCCCCACCCAGGTTCAAACAGAGCCTTACTTCCCATGCTGCGATAGGGAGGTTCAAAGGCAGGCAGACAGTATACAGAATGTTCCTGTTTCGGTGATGGGGAATGGAAGGGGCGACCGGATCCTAAGAATCAGTACCGAGATTGCCTCGAATCTTGTCATCTAGGAAGCGCATGCTGCGAGCCCAAAGCCACTGGCCGCAGCATGAGAATCATGGGAAGCCCGAAGCGGATTTGACAGGCTGTTGTTGGGGTTGTCGACCGATGCTGGCGTCTTGAATGCATTCGGAGCTCTTGGTCTTGAGGGCTTACTGCATCCCATTGTCATGCTGTCATTTTGAAGCTGCTGCGGAGCACATGGCGTGGGTTTGGATCTCCAGAACAAGCGGAGAAGCAGCTGAGGTGTATGGCGAATTGTCAATGCCAGCTTGCTTCCCAGCAACGCAGAATCCTGGGCTTCATGCTCCGGCTGCCAAAACGGGTAAGATGCTGAACCTTTGTGCCTTTCTTTTTGCACTTCCAGCATGGCTGTCACCTGCTCTCGACGAAGGGGGCGCAAGAGAATTCGCCGGGTTTGGAACGTGAGAGCATTCATGCTAAATCATGTTGGGTACTGCTGCCAAGGAATGGCGATGGTGTTGCCGCTTGGCTACACCTCACTGATCTTGGAGCTGTTCTTCGAACTTATGCACCCTAAGTGACGAAACCCTGCGGTTCAACCTCTCCCCAAAAAATGGCCCTCAAAAGGCTAACTACAGAGAGCTTTTTCTGGCCCGGGCTTTCAATCTTACTGTCTCAGGCCTCAGATGAGTATAACTTCGATCAAGCCGAGGTTGACTGGCGAAAGGAGTGCCTATGCTCGCAATGGTGCTCCAATCAAGTTGTTCGATGTTTGTACACTTTCTGCGCTAGACTGCTGCATGTCTATGGTGTTTCGAATTTCTCTCGTGTGTAGCAAGCTTGTGGATAGCCATGTGCAGGCGCGCATGTCTGTACATGTGCCTTCCGTATGAGTGGTCATCACTTCGCATAGCAACTGTGTCATGGGGTGCGCAAGCATAGTTGCATGTAGACTTCTCAATTGAAAGTAGCACGAGTATTGTGTCCAGGAAGCGGCATCAAATGTGCGTGGGTAGCAAGGAACGAGTGTGTTTGCCATTCGAGACATGCGTGCAGGCACATGTGCATGTATGTATGTATGGCTACGGCTCAAGCTCGCTGGCCCAAAGCATCCAAGGTGTTTTGAAGTTATAGTTGCCCAGAGCCCATGACTGTGGATGTGCAGCACGATGTTCAGAACGTTGCGCAAGCTCCTGCAAAAGGCTACATGAGCGATTTGAAGGCTTTTCTGAGGCTGACTTGGCCTCTCCTGCTCGGCAACACGCTCGAATGGTACGAGTTCGGTGTGTACGGATATGTCGAGAAGGAGATCTCCGAGAACTTCTTCGGAGGTTCTGCAGACGGAGGATGGTTCGGATTCGCCATCACGTTTGTTGCACGACCCATGGGAGGTTTCGCACTGGGCTACATCGCCGACAACATTGGGCGCAAGCTTTCGGTGAACCTTTCTCTAGGCGGAATGATCGTGGCAACCGTGGGCCAAGGACTTCTACCAGGCAAATACTTCCTTAGCGGGGCGAAGGACTTGGGCTTGGTATTTCTGATTTGTTGCAGAGCTTTGCAAGGGCTGTCTGCGGGCGGCGAGATCGGCGCAGTATCCGCATACCTCGTGGAGGTTTCTCCTGTGAAGACTTTGGGCATGGCCGTGTGCATGATTTCCGTGGGCAGCCAAATTGCATGGGCTTTTGCCAGTGTTTTGGTGGCATTGCTCAGCAGCTCGCTGACACATCAGCAGATGCTGGAGTGGGGCTGGCGCATACCGTTCCTGATCTCTGCGATCCCAGGGGCGATTTCTATGTGGGGCCGCAATAGGATCCCGGAGACGGACACCTTCCTGGAGATAGGAGGTGAAGGCGAAACATCCCGGAGCCGATTCGGCTTCTTGGAGCTCTTAAAGGAGCATCGTTTGAGCCTCTTGGTCGGCTTCGGCGCCTGCTTTGCGACTGCCACGATGTGGTTCGCCCCACCGTTTTGGACGGTCACAGCGGTCCTCGAGCTTGAGGCGGCTGACAACTTGTGGGTGGGCAATTCCTGCCAGCTGATTGGTCTCGCCGTTACACCCGTGGCGGCCATGGTGACTGACAGGTATGGCGTGGGCTTCTGCGTACTGGTGGGAGCAATTTACGTCCTCATCATTTCCGTCCCGACCTACACGTGGATTGCCTTCGACCCCACAAACCGCGAAGTGGCGTACGTGGGCCTGGGCTTGCTATTTGGTGTGGCACAGGGCTTCTGCGGAGCCACGATCTACCTCTTTTGTGCTGAGCTCTTTCCGGCCAGGCTCAGGGCACAGGGAATGTCCCTGAGCTACAACATTTGCCTCAGCTTCATCGGGGGGTTCGCGGCCAGCATCTCTCAGTCTTTGCAGAACATCTCCCCTCACTGGGCCCCGGGAATCTACTGGGCAGCGACTGGCGCGATCAGTATAGCCAGCGTCTTGCTGGGTTTCGCGCTACACAAAAAAGGCTTCCTCACGCTGGGGCATAGGAGGAGCCAGCCCTTCTTCGGCTATGTGACTGCTGTAGAGTCTGTAGAGGAGAAAGACATGTCCGTAGAGGAGAAGGAAATCGCTTCCTGCTAGGCTGGTTGGCCACAGGAGGTCTTTTGCAGCCTTCTTCAGGGATACGAACCCTGAGGCCGGTTGCGTCTCGCATGCCGGGCTAAGATCCGAAGTTTTGCATGCGCGGGCGTGCATGATGTGCAGTCTGTGAGCTTATCCTTACTACAGGGATACAGTATACACAGAGAATTTGATGGATGGCAGTGCGGCTCTTTGTACAGCCTCGGCGATGCAAAGTGCGCCAGGAATTTGAGCTCGCGGGACCATAACTTTCACAGCGAGCGGCGTCAATCGTCGTTCAGTTGCCCCGTCGGAGTACAATGTAGTTGCGTCGTCGGAGCACAGCGTCGAAATCGGCAAATCCTCTGAAAATCAAGGCCCGCAAATGGAGAAGCGTGGCAGGAAAGGCCACGGACCTCACGAGCGTGTGTTGATGTCTTAGCTGCCTGCAAACCGCGCCTGATCCAGTCGAAGCGCGAGTGCTGAGAAGTATATGTATGTATGTATGTATGTATGTATGTATGTATGTATGCATGAGCTTATGCATGTATGTATGTATGTATGTAGTTAGGTAGGTATATGATTACTGCGTATATACATGCACACGTGCGCGTGTACATATGTTTGTTCACAGACTTAGTGGTGTGCACAAGTACTTGTTGATCTGACTGGATCTGCACTGCCTGCTGAGTATCCTTGGTTTCTACTGTCTGCGACTTGTGATAGTCAAGGAGTCTGCATGAATAGTTGTACAGCGCCTCTTTTATCCACAATTCTATGTCTTGCGATAACTAGTTCTATGGACAAACTTCTGGAACAGCATGTTGTTACGTCGATTCTACGTGTCGGGGCAAAGAGGGCGAGGCCTTGAAGTCTTGAAGGTTTTGAGAGACAGGACAGAGGCTTGAGACAACTCCGCCGCTATCCCCATCCAAAATACGATCCAGCACCTTCCTCCTTTCATGCGCACCATAGCAGACTTCAAGCGTATCCAGCTGAGGAGAAAGTGTCACCCTATGAAGGCTCTAAACCTTGAACCCTCATTCACCCAGGCATGCCAGAGGCGGAGGAATCTTTGCTGATACATGGAACTTTGATGAGGTGCGCCATGGATTTCACACTAAGCGTTTTGGGAGGCGGTTGAGGATTGCTGCCGTCGATTAATTTGTCACGCTGTTGCCGAAGCACGTCGCGCTTCCTTCGCTCTCGTTCTCCCTCCCCCTGTCTCCTCTCTCTCTCTCTCTCTCCCTCGCTCTCTCTCTCTCTCTCTCTCTCTGTCTCTCTCTGTCTCCTTTTAGCATATTAACATAAGAACAGTCGCAATTCTGAGTGACATACTGCATACAAGAACACATACACGATCATACACATAATAATTTGAGTGCGCTGTGTACCTGGACTTGCGTACACATTAGCCTGCAAATGTTCGTTCGTAAGTACACACACACACACACTTGCAGATGTAGCAGTGACGCTGCATGCTCTACCTTTGAAACATTATGCATGTGTGAAGGAATGGATAGACGGATGAATGAAGGGATGATTGCACGAATGCATGACAGAAGGAAATGCAATGCAATGACATGAAATGCAACGCAATAAAGTGCAAGGAAGGAAGGAAGGAAGGAAGGAAGGAAGGAAGGAAGGAAGGAAGGACTATCTCGATGAATGGATGGAATGGATGGAATGAATGGAATGAATTGAGTGTATGAAATGAAATGACATCAAGCGAAATCAAATGAACTGAAATGGAACCAGATGAAACCAAATGAAATCAGATGAAATGAAGTGAAGTGAAGTGAAGTGAAGTGAAGTGAAGTGGAATGAAATGGAATGAAATGAATGAATGAATGAATGACATGAGGGCATTGACGATGACATGAGATGAACTGTCGAACAAATGGAAGAAGGAGTTAGCGAGAGAGAGAATATAGAGTGTGTGTGTGTCTGCATACATGCATTGACAGATGCTTCCCCCATGGATCCGGCCTGCTTGGAAGGCAGCGCACACATCCAATCGCAGCCAAGCACCGCCGACCACGGCACCTAAGGAGGTGGCTGGCGCTTGAGAGGATTCGGCAGAAACTATATTAGCAGCCTCAAGCCGTAAGCTCTAAACCCCCAAACCAGTACCCAGGTAATATTGAAAGCAGTTGGAGTGTAGTTTATCTTTCATATCTTTCATGACATGAGAACCATACACCCTAATCCCTGAACCTTGGCCCCTAAGAGCAGCACATAATCCTAAGCCCCAAGCGATACAAGCCTAAGCCCTAAACCCGTCAACACCCCCAGAAACATGAAACAAGCCCGGAAAGCTTGGAAAATCCGAGAAGCCCAAGGGTTTAGGGTTTAGGGTTTAGCAGGCTCAGCCCACTTCGGAAGCGAGCACGGACCTCAGCGAGTCCGACGACGACGTGATCGCCAAGTTCCAGGCGCAAAACTCTTGGGGTTTTGGGTAGTTTAGGGCTTAGGGATTTATTTAGGGCTTTGGGAGCTGGGGTATTCAGCCGCGAAGAGAAGGATGGACTCTGGATTGTTGCGGCGGGGTTCATAAAGGCTCTGGAAGCCGGGAGTAAAGTCACCAGTTACTAGCCGTTGACGCCCCCTCTATTTGGGGGGATGCTCCTGGAAGTGTTCCCAATTCTTTTTCACGTTTAGTGGTGTTTGCATCATGAAGATGGACGGGTGTATGCCAACAGAGTCGCTCTAGCATCCTTGTGTACTGGACGACTGTAGGCATTACTGAGACTGTGAGCATGCATGCCAAGCGTTCCAGACAAAGGATAAGTCGAGAATCAAGTCTAACCCTGCACTCGCAGCCTGTTGTCATCGCCTCCTGTGCTGAATCTAGATTGCAGAGTCCATTATTAAGGACAACCATCTCTAAATAGGGACTTTTGCGTGATCGTGAAGGCTTCCTTCCGGCACACAAGTGCTCCCTCGAGAACCTGGAAACATTTGGAAACCCCAGAGTCTCTTGCGCGTGGGGGTTGTCTCCAGAAGCCGGAGTGTCGCAGTTGAAGAGCGCACAGGCGTCGGTCGGGAACAGCGCGCAACATTTACACCACCTGTCTTCCACAAGAAGCTGAAGACAGCGCCGCCTTGCACCCAGAAGGGGCCGGTCAGAGGAGTTCGAGCGTTTCTTGACCGACATGAGTGACGAGTCCTGTGGCAGAAGTATTCCAACTTCGGTGTGTCATGTCAGCAAAAAAGCACAACCTGTCCAAAAGGGTGGGCCGTGCCAAGTCTAACAACTCCTTTTCAGGCTTATGCGGCACAGTGGAGTTTTTGAACGGCATTTCGGGTGCATCTTTCCAGAGGGCGGCTTTGTTTCTGAGCATGCACATGCCATGGATATCGACAGAGCGTACAGGCGAGCTAAAGAGATTGCCCTCATAACGAAGCACGCCATGACGGCTGAGGGCCCAAATCCCTATGAAGCTGAAAGCACTACGTTGAGCCAAAAGCCCTCGCAGACGGTTAATCTTGATACTCCTTATGAGCAGTGCTCCATGTTTGATCGTTTGAGCATGTATTCAAGGATCCTTGCCCTCTTGTGCTGTAGCTTCTGAAGCGTAAACCTGAAAAGCCCGAAACCCTGGCAGCGGCCCTTTTCCCCGTAAACCTCTCAGGTCGCCAAGAAAGGAGGCCTGGATCTTCGGGAACTTTCGCGCCTCAAGTTCATGAATACGTAGAAGTCCGGAAACAGCGACTAGCTGCACTGTTTTATTTCACTTGCGCAGATTTGAGCTGGGATCACAGTCGGCTGTCATCCTTACTTCTTATCACTCTTGTTACAACAACCACCGCCACAGCCCGGACTTCCACTGCTATTCACTCCTGCGACTCCCACTGCTATTTCTGCTGCTGCTAGTACCTACTACTACTACTACTACTACTACTACTACTACTACTACGGCAACCATGATCACGACTGCTACTGATACTACTGAGACCACGGCTAGTACAGCAACTGGTCATGGCCTCTCCGCGAAGAAAGTTTACTACGCAAGATTGGCATGAAAGTCTGCGTAGACCCCAAAGCTTCCCGACTTGGCAATACAAAGCAGGAGTAAGCTTCCATGGAGGGACCTGTTGGAAAACTTAGCCGTTTTAGCGCCCTCTTCGGCATGCAAGGCGGCCATCGGTTCCAGACGTACAGCAGATCAGTTTTATTCGCCAGCCGAAACTTGGGCTGGATGCATTGGGATCAAAAATCCTTGGATTTCTGTCAAGGGCAGCAGCCTGTTGCAGTGAGCATCGAAGAGATGCCTGCTGAAACAGCGGATCTGACACTACACATCCTGTCGAGAAGACGAGGAGAAGCCTGTTGATGTGGGGCCCGGCTGGGGCTGGCGTCGCAATGCGACAGGGCTGGCTTGTGCATGCGTTGGTGTATCGAGCTTCTGCCAACACTTCTAGTCAACCTACACCCTCGAGCTTAAGGGCAAAAAGACTAAGTTGTAAGGGTAAGAGACGGCTTAGCACTTCGCAGGAGCTCGGATACCAGCTTCAGAATTCAAGTCGTATCTTCAGGCCAGCGCAATGCATGTAAAGGTTGCATAGTACTTGTTAGGATGTCGTTTCAACACTGCCCCTCGCAGCTACAAACCAGAATCTAGAGTGAAGCTAAACCTCGTCTTCCAACCTTCAGCATGTTCGGCTCGGTTTAGGACATTTTCTCCCCTTTACAGTACCAGCTGGAGCCATCAATTACTAACAACCAGGCACGGATCGATGTATTCAACCGCGGGTTGACACCATGCAAGATATTTCTCAGCAGTTGTTGTGTTTTTTGTTTGCAGGCCACAAGCATGGCAGCATTGCGCCGACAGCGTGTGTCATATGCCACCCAGTCCGCGGTGGTACCCTTGCTGTTAGTAGTAGACTGTCCTATCACAGAGGAGAGCGGCACCGAGTGAAGATCCTTGTTCGTTCGGGGTTGGTGTCAGAAGACAAACCAAAAAAAGCAAGCGAGAGTCGGAGTTCATCCAGGGCACACGTCGAATAAAATCAGGGGCTAGGGGCTGGCTGCCCTAACGCAAGCCGGTCTTTGTCGCTCGGGGTAATATAGGGGTCTCCATAATGACCTCTTATTATAATTATAGTATAATGAGCCCCAAAACCCCATTCCAATTATTCAGTCTATATTATCGTGACAGATAAAGGAAGGCTGTGGATTCAGTGGGTTTGCCTTTTGGCTGCCTGGCAGCACCACTTCACTCGTGCACCCTGGCAATTCCATCTGTCCGTCCAAATCAAGGGAATCTGGGGTTAGACTGATGGGGCCGAGGCCGGAGAGATATCTCGCAGGATGAAGTCTTCAGTCGCACCGCCATGGTCCACGAGCAATGCCGTAAGCCCTAGACTTGGCTGGTGCAGTGGGTGGTGTAGATAGAAAAAGAAAGGGTCTCAGGAATGGTCCGGTTCTGCTTCCGGGATCTATCTAACCCCCCTTGAACGACGACTCTTTTCCACGAGCTCCCAGCAAGTGGCCTTGCTTAGCAATGCTTAAACACGGCCCCTTGAGGGACAACTGCCGCAAGGGCGTGCCGTTGGCTGAAGGGCGATTCGCAGGGATGCCATGGGACTTTAAGGATATTACGGATGCAGTTGAGAAGCTGACGATTGAAGGTTCGAGTTTACGTCTGTCAGTTGCCAACGACCTGCCCTTCGTCGAGATCGCTTGAAGATCGTTTGGGTAAAGGGGTGTTCCATGAGGGCTGCCACGTTTTTCAACGCAGTCATTTGTGCCTGCTTGGGTGCGGAGAAGCACCATTCAGAAGAGGTGGGCGGATAAATTTAGACCGTCCTGATGCAGCCTCTCCGTTTGCATGGCGTGGCCAGATGTACATGTATGTGAGGAGTCCTTGGCATTCGGAATTAGTTGTATGATCGAATTACAACTAAGGCAGCAGCACAGGATTCCACAAGTTTGCTTTCGCTTGAGATGCCCCCTCGCACTTTTCAAGGCCATGGAGCATGGTTTAGACACAGCTTCGGGTTTCAATTGTTTGCGATCGGTGAGATGGCATGGCTTGTGCAACGCTTCCTCACTTGTCTTGAACCGTGACGCAGAACCCTCTTGCAGAATTCTGCCGCCATCTGCCACACGTCCGACTTGCAGCGCTTTAACCTTTGACGCCTGCCCGCATGTGCACAAAGGCTCTTTGGTCCCACTGGGTGCTTCCTGCAGGGCGATTTTCAATGACCGCCTGGGGCGGAGGTGCCCAAATAACTGCAATAATACGGACAATACGGATCAAGTTAACAGGCTTCAACGACTGTTTCGGGGTTTTGGGCACCGCCGGCACCACGAAGTATCTGGTGAGTTGTGTACAGCCGCCTAGCATTGAGGAAGTGCGCTGTGCGCCAGAGCCGGGCTTTGGCGACACTGGACAGACTAAAGCAAGCTGATGCCTTCACTGAGGAACGCCAGATATGCGTAAAAGACTCCATGCAACCGCACACCGGCCCTACAGATGGGTAGTTGTCAAAATTATGGTCCCTTTTGGGGTCCTTATTTTAATACGGCACCTATTATTTAGGGTACCCCAAAGGGACCATAATTTTGACAACTACGCAGATGATTCTCGCGGCTCCTGGCAGTGTGTCCCCTAGCAGAATAGGCCGCCTGCCAAGGTTCGATTTCCGTAACAGCACGCTGCGGCACCGCTATGACTCGGTGAAATACGTGGTGAAAAGGCCCCGAAGCGTTTTTAGGATGTGGGCAGGCTTGGGGCATTGGGGTCTCCTGCTCCTCCGGGACGACGACTCTTACTGTGAGACGTAATAGAGTCAGAGGGTCCCTAATAGTTACCTACACTGTTTTGCTGGGTTCCTCATTGTAACTATAGTATAATGGGCCCCAAAATTCCAAACCCTATTGAAATTATTCAAGCCCTACATTTAAATGATCAAAACCGGCTCGCAGGCTGGAAACCATTGCCTACGAGGTCGACTTGGCGCAGCAGAGACAAAGCTCCCGGGCCCCAGTCTGTCATGAAACATCCTTGGGTTATTTGGAAGGGAAGGTTTATGCAGCGCCCGGCTCCAATAACTAATATATAGAGATCCTGAGAATGTGAGTTTTCTAGGGACAGCTGACTTCAGCAGTACTATCAGTAGCGAGGACCGTTTCCACAAGTTCCCAGGAGCTTTAACTGGTGACTGCCCTAGATGGCACACAGCAACCAGTTCAATTCTGTGAGACTCCCTACGACACGTGTATTTGCTAAGGGGCGCAAGTTAAGATAGATAGCCTTCCTAGTCCACCCTTGGCTGTTGACGGTGATGATTTGGCAAACTTGTCACGAAGGTCATATAGCAAAAAACTAAACCTTGCCTTCCTTGTGCTAGCAGGAGAGTTGCTGGAAAGTCCCGTTAGCGCATGCCAAATGAAGAGAAGTCTAGTGGCTGAGATCCTGAAGCTCCAATCTGCTGACCTCAGGAGGTTCCGAAAGTAGTGCCAAAACTTCTAAGCTCCAATGCCTGACTCCAAAATCTTCGCCCCTTCCAGTGAAGTCCAACCCCATGTCATGAGACCTCTAATTAATATGCCTGCGGCGTCAGTAGTACTGAAACCCAGCTCCATAAAACTACTAGACCGCAAGCCCTTAAAGACGTTAAGCCTTAAGGCTCCGAAACTGAGAACACAAACTCCGAACGCCTGCAATTTAGCGCTTCTATCCTTTGTTGAATGTTGAGGGTTTAGCGGACCCCGCAGCCAAAAAGAATCTCGTAACAGAGTCATGACACGAGGAAGAATAGGAACAGGACTGGCGTTCACAACAGTAGAAGTTTTAATTACAGAAACACGAGCAGGATTTCTGTTCGACGGACGAGTATTGTCAGAACCGCCAGTAAGTATCACCATCCTAGGTGCCTCCTTGGCATCGGGCACGGCTCGCACCGCAGAGGCCGGAGAGTTTGCTGACGGGTGGATAGGGTCCCCAAAGAAGAGTTGGCTGGGCTAAGCTCCCTGTTCCTTGAAGGATGTTAAAGTTTACTTGAAATTATTGGACCGCAATGCGGTTAAATTCCTTGCTCCCTACAGGCATTAGACAAGTTCGAGGCTTTCTGAGAAAGTCCAGGGAGCCCCGAGAACTAACATTGTGGAGTTGCAAAACATGCCTCATATGGCCAATGCGCTCATGAACATGATGCAGCAAGGGTGCGAGTCCAGCGACGGAGCTTCTCTTTAGTTTCAGCCAAGTCAGGTCATAGTACACGGGTCCAGTGATTAATTAATTGGTGTGTCCCAGCCTCAGGACAAAAGATTTCGAGAATTCAGTGCCGATTGTTGTTCATGGAGGCAGAGCTGTGGGAAACAAAATTCAAAAGGAGCTGTCACGGCGTGGACCCCGATTCCAGGCTTCAACAGTTGATGTTTAGTTTCGGAGTGTTTAGGAGTTTAGGATTGAGGAGTACTACTGGACCCGCTGCAAGACAAAGATTTACGCTGCTCTGGGCACGAAAACCTTCGAGAGCAAAAGCCCAAGCCTTGCTCCTCAGAGTAGCCATCGACACCACTCTCCCACCCCACATCCGAGAAGCTTTCTCAACCGTTCATCCTTGCATGAGCCCGTCTAGAATAGAAACTCCATGAATCTAAGTAGCAGAGCCCTTCAGCAGAGCCTTTCCCTGCTGGCTGGGACGGGTCTTGAGGCATCAGAGGATCCGCCGAGTGAAGTCAAGGCCCAGGCTTTTCCTTAGCTTCGGCGGACTCAGAATACTGCCTGAACTGTTGAGGGTTTGGGATGTTCCTTCCATGATCAGGATTGTCGACAGACTCTTTCGCTTGAGGGTTTAAGAGGGCTTGAGGGGCATAGACCCTAAACCCTAAAAGCAGATCAGGAGCTTGGGGTTCAAATGCTCAGCAGGTTGAACTCTGACGGGTTCGTGGGATCTGGGAGCTGCAGAGCTACGAAGCACGAAGGGACTGCAAACTCGTTTTGTCGACGCCAGGGAATGTCGCAGCAGGACGTACTCTCGGCGAAGTCTTTGGCCCCGAATGTTAAGCATTGTGTGAAGTGGGCATGGAAGTGTGCGTTGGCACCAACTTTAGAAGGCGACCTGTGGGTTATAACAAATGTTGCAACAATACAGAATCCGAATCGTCTGTCCACCCGTTCGAAAGGGTTGCAGTCTTGCTTCCAGTGGGCAAAAGCAAACTCCAGCATGCACCGCAAGCTTGCTCGTGCAGGAGCTGGCAGAAACCGGCACGGCAGTCGATCTGGCTCTCCTTGGTGAAATGAAGGATGCAAGGGATGCGAAGAGCATAAAGAGGTCACATGATGTCACCATTTCGGCCTGATCGTCGGCAGCAGATTCATGTGCTTGAGCGTGCATGTGGGTAAATGAAGTTTTGAACTACTCGGCGATGCCCCTGGAAGGTCACCGAGCAGTAGTTTGCTTTGCAGCCCCGGCAGGAGCGGTATGACAAGTTCACGGACACCAGAGATCAGGCACTTGCGGCTGGTTCAGCTGCTGTTTCGGACCTGCGAAAAACACAGTTTCTGCAGGCTGCACGGCTAGCTTCAGAATTGGTGATCTTGTCTCCGAGCGCGCCAATCCTGTTCGGTTTACACTGGTCGCCAGATGCTGTAGGTCATCAAGCGTTCACGGGACGTGGGCAAAGCCGCCAAGAACGCCGTGTGCCGCGGTGATGTATGGCGCTCTTTCCTGCTTCCTACACCCCAAAACACCTTGAAGTGTGGGACCTGCTCTGACCTCTATGTGTGAGCACGTGGCCAAGGTATGCGCTGCAAAGAGCAGACTTCAAGAAGGCCCCGAGCTTTGCAGTTGTGCTTTGATTCTAACATCGGGCCCCCGACCCTTCTCTTTGTCTTAAGCTGTAAAGCCAGAACCCCCCACCTGACATACACCCGTGAGACTATTTCATGTTAAGTCCTGAAGCCACCTAAACTCCAAAGACCTGGACCCCCACCACCTCTGGACACGAAAGCGATGTCGCGTAAGGCAGATGGCAACTTGGCCCTCTGCGCAAAGGAGGCCCCCAAGAGCCGTCACACAGCTTGCGGGGCTTCAAGCCTGGGGGTTGTAAAGCTTCACTTTTCCCGGCGTTTTCTGGTCTTCGGGTCGTCAGACGGACCTGCAATATCTGACAGGCGAACAGCATCTGGCAGGAGCATGTCTCCACTGCACTTACATTGTCGGGGCCCCGATTGAGTCTTTAGAGCTTGCTGGTCTGTGGCTGCGGGGACATACGCCAGACTAGCGGCAGCGGCATGTGCGATAAGACGAACCCTGAACCCTGCCGCGAGTCGTAGAATTCCCTCGGATGCTTGTTTTGGCAAGGACATGGTTGTCTCAGCTCAGTGACATGTTGGCTTAAGTCTCATTGTGGGATGTGAGGCTTTACCGTATATCACATGTCCGGCTCGACTCATCACCTCGCAGATAGACGCAAAGCATCGTTTTGCCCCAGCATGTTTGATTTGAGCAGGACAGAAACAAATAGCGAGTTTGGGGTGTTGATTCCAGCAGCTCCGCAGAACTCGAGGCACCCCTCTCGAAGCCTCGAGTAACTCAGACAACGAACTCTAAACCTCAAAAAAATCCTGCTGGAGAGGCGTTCTGGAGGATTCACTGGCGCTTTGGAGGAACACCGCAAAATGTGGGTCCTGTATGCACGTGTACCAGTATGCCTATTCCTGTGTGTATATCTATTGATGTACACACATACAAACGTACGCGCATAAGTACACACATGTACAAGTATGCAAATACTTGTTCTTTGATTTAGCCATCTCTACACGCTTTCTTCTTAGACTTACAACGGGTTTGGGCTTCACCAGTAGGATGACTGAGGCAGGGGTCTCAGAGTGATGTCGCAGGCACTTGGCGGTCCTGGAATGGTTCTTGGGTATGTAGGGCTTGCATTCCTAGGTCCTGGGTGCTTTGTTACTGCTGGGATTGGAAATGGCATGTTTAATTCGTTGCGGCTTGGGTTTAAACTGAACTCTTATGAGTACATTGATGATATTATTCCTTGCGTCCGAGGTCGAACTGCAGCTTCAACTTGACAAGCTTGCGAGTGTATCCAAACAAACCGCATGCGACACTTTCCAAGAGGCCCGGGACGGGGAGCAGAGGGAGAACGCGGGGGAGTGCAACCGGCTCTCGTCATGGGAAATCTTTCTGAAACGCAAAACTTCAAGCGTTGCCGGCGCAGCGAGTGCCTCGGCCTGGCAGTTGGCGCACCAAAAAAACTCGGCACATCAGACCGGATCTGCTGGACGGCCTCAATGGGAGACCATGTGTTCACAGAACTACCCAGGTATGTCTTTTCCCTTTATGTGAGTAAAACCTTTTAAGACGAAACGGCGGATTCGTGCTGGGCTAGATGCACCTCGGCTATCAACAAGGAGCATTGAACCACGACCCAATGAATGCGAGGGCAAACAGCAACTGTACACAAGCAAAAAAGAGACCGGGCGCAATCCAGACAAGAAAACGCTACAGTCCGTATATGTGATGAGCGTTATATGATATACCCAAAAACCCCGATCAAACCTTCCGTGCGAAACCCTGCCAATGCTCGAAGCATCGATGCAGAAGCAGCGAAATGTCAGGAGGTAGCCGAGGCGGTAGCCTACCGTGCCTTCCTGAAGGCTGGGTTTGGGTGGAATCAAGGTTGTCTCCTCTATACGTACATGCCTATATATTATGTATAGACGGCTCGATCGTAGGTGGCATTAACAAGCAATGGTTATGCGGTTCGGAAGTATGAATTACGCGATTGCATACCATATCGTATTTATGGCGGATCAAGGTATATATGCATAGGTCTGCTTCAGCGCGAGATGACCTTGAGTTTGCGTATCGAAGGCCTGGCGGAGGCTGCGCGCAGTATTCAAGACAAGATGTCTCTTTAGAGTGCTTAGGTCTTGCCGTCTTGGTTTCGGGGAATCCTTCGAACTTGCTTTCGAGGCTTTCGAGTTAGCAAGTGCATTTGTCAAGAGTGACAAGTACCAACTTTAATTCGGGCCACAAGCTTCTAAGGAGTTCGGTAGAATGGCAGTGGCCTTACTAGTAGTAGCACGTGAAATGGTAACGTCAACATGCACAAGCGAGTCTATAGGCTCATGCATGCCATAACCGTGGACGAAAGGCGTAAACAGGTTTGGAATCACATATTTAAGAAAGTGGGTCGATTGATAGATAGATGGGTGCTTACAAAATAAACCATGTATCTACAATGTGCTACAGTCGTCTCTTAGCTTGAAGGTGTTAAGCTACTCGCTTATGTCCGAGCCCAGAAAGCCCCAAACCCTGAACCTCCAAGACTCCGAAGACCCGAATTGCGACCTTCCAAAACCAACAGCCCTAAACCGCCCCAAGCTTTCCCGCTTGTTATGGCTTATTCCTGTGACAGTAACCTTAAACTAGTAACCCTTGTGAGTCTTTCGGACCCCTATATTAGTAGCCCTCAAAATACCCGGTAGACTAAATCCGTGTGGGAGGAGCAGAAACTCTTAACTCGAGCTGAGCCGGGGCCTCTTCAGGGAGCTGAGAGGATTGAAACCCAAAACCTCTCTAAACTTCTGAGGGCTTAGACGTTTCGAGGTTTTGGGTGTAGGGTCTAGCTTCAGTGATTGAAGTTTCAAGGAAAGACAAGTGTTTGTGGTGTTTAGACTTTCCTCACAGGGCCCATAATGGTTGCATGGGCTTTTTGATTCGACAACCCATAACCCCCAACCCTGAATCCAACAGCCGAAGCCGATTTAAACCCAAGGCTCCAGTTCGCCGAATCCCAAAGACCCTCGGAGTTCCCACGAATCGAGAAACTCTAAGATACCGGGAAGCGTGGATCCTCTGGCCATGTAAGAAGTCTTAGCGGAATTCTCTACACCTGCTTGGATTAGCATATACCTGAGCTCACATGTGGTCGGATGCCACCCTACAACATCCTCAAAAGTAAAGCCACATCCTAAGCTATAGTTCTATTCAAACCATGAGCTTTTCCAGTATCCACTTCGCCGACTGCAAGTCAAGCACTTCCTCTGGCGAGTCCGAGTGTGAGTACGTACACCCTTAACAGACGCCAAGGAAGGGTCGGAACGAACAGTTATAGTCCGTCGCAGCAATCCGGGGTCCCTGAGAAGCCTCCTTGAGGCTGCAGAAAGCAAGCGGCTTGTGGCCGGCTCAGAGTTTACATGTCCGGGCTCCTTTCGACTTTAGGGCCTCTAGCGTTTGGAGTTCAGGCGTTAGGGGTCTGAGCGGGAAAAAAAAGGAGTCTGAGAGGGCTCGCTAAATTACGTAGAACGCCAGGGCAGCCAGGAACCCATGAGTATTGCCAAGGGTTTCCACCATGCATCTTTTGCATTGAGCATGAGCCTTTTCTTGAAGATGGACTTGCCGCACACAGCAAGGCCACCTCCAAGACAGCCCCCCTTGAACCGTACAAATTCGTACAATCCATAAACAATAAGGAGCAAGGCTGTGCTCCTAGAGCCCCCGAAGCCTTGCCCCTCTGGAACCTTCAGCCCGGCCCCAACGAGGAGCTTTGAGCTGACGATCCCGGAGTATCTAGGAGGCAGGGCTGCCTGTGAACGCACACAGTGTCCTTTGGGCCCGTAAGGTATGTTCACCGGGGCTGGCAGGTTTTGATGTAGGCAGAGAACTCGCTGACTGTTTCTGAACTGCTTCTTTCACTTCCCATCAAAAAATAGGGGTCGTCTAGTTTTTGCCATCGCAGCGGAGCAAGGAGGAGGAGAAGGAGCCGCGGCAGTAGCAGGTGTCGTCGCAGTGGTAGCCGTCGAAGCTGCAGCTTCGTTGCTTATCTGAGCAGCTGAAGTTTGGAGGTCTCATGGACTTGACTGGAGAGGCAGGCTGCGGTTATTGCCTCCTGTAGCAGCATCTCTTCTGCCGCAAGCTATGTGGGCTTTGTTTCACTGAGTTTCGATGTTTCCTGCTGTGTGCAGAAACAAGTCTGGCAGAGGTCGGGCGCCTCGCAATTCGGAAGGCAAGCGCCGGACGGGAGGCTTGTGCAGCTGGGTGACGGGAGGGGGTTTGTCGGTCATCGGCATGCCCTCAGCCATGCGAGGCGGTTGGAGACGTGGAGAAGTGCCTGGCTTGTGTCGAGGGCGTCTTCCAAGGTGTGCAGGACACCGCGTGCTTGGAGCGCAGGGCCCCTGTCGAAGTTGCTAACTTTCGGAGCAGGCAGAGGATGGTTTTCATGGCTCTGGTAGGGATGGGAGGGCATGGGACGAACTGAAGAAGTAGACTGGTGAGAATGGGAGCCGGCGTGTTGACCGCGCAAACAGCCAGGGCTGCCATGTAGAGTAGCTGCGGCGTGCCAGGTAAGACAAAAAGATTGCTCTCCTGCCCCAGGCCAGCCTTATGCTAGCGCGAGTGCCACCACTGCGCCAAAGCAGGACCTCGTCTATCTTCCCGGCGGCGTGGGCAAGAAGATGGGAGCATTGCGGGTGCAGCAAGGGCTGTCAAACTGCCACCAACTGACTTCAGGAAAAAGGGACACCTTCTCTGAGAACACATGGTTGCCAACCTGCTCGGATCGCTAGCACATGAATCGCACATGATTCTACAGGTGTTTCCTACCGTTACCCGTAGTCTACTGGCTTTCTGGCCGGGTGCTGCGCAGTCCACGCTGCTGAAGATCGAGGGTGTCCTCTACGAGCTGGCCGTGGCCTCGGTTTTCGATTTTGCAGGGCCTCGCTCGCGCTTCGTGGCTGGTGGCGCCGTGTGGCTTAGAACGGTATACACCCTCCACTGAGGCGCTGTTGTCCCACGCCGGGATTCGTGCTGCCAAGGCAGGCGAGCCGTGGTTTTCTTTCAAGGAGCCCTTGGTGGCTTGGTCTGTAGTTTGGAAGACTGGCCAGGCACCCGAGCAAGCGCAACAGCGGGACGATACAGCCGAGGCAGATGACTCGGCAGGCCTCTAGCAGAGCAGCATCAAACATGGGCGTCTTAGGAGTAGTGGAGTAGACTTAGGATACTCCTATCCTGGCCGCTCCAGATTGAGCTTGGGGTTGCAAGGTTCCGGGCTCTAGGACTCTAGGACAAGCTATTGCCCGACACAGTTTCGAGCAAAAGACACTGTGTCATGTTCAACAGCACAGCCTCGTTTTTGAGCCAGTGATGCCGGCCTTTGAAGAGAACATCCCCAGCCTTCTGCCGGAAGAAAATGAGTGAGCGGTTTAGGGTTTCGAGTTTCTCATCCCGTGGCCTTTTTGTGGGGATTTTGCCTGTGAATGTGATGACAAGTCTCTGTGCTTCGGCATGTGGGAGTGTCGGGAGAACGGTTTCGACTTCAGTTGGAGTTCTGGCCACTGGAGCCGCGGAGAAGTGAGTGAGAGAAAGTATTCGCGATCCTGCACCTGTACTGGTGCCTACCTACTTGTGAGGTAAACGGACATGTCTCGGGCATGATGACTCGCGAGTGAGGGTGCTGCCGACCGCTTTCCCTCGAGTCGATCTCGGAAGCGGCTTCTCGTCTTCTGGGTTTCGAGCTTGAAGGCCAGAGAGGTTGAAGTTGGAAGAACCGCTGTGTGTGAAGCAGCCACATGGCTTGAACTGCAGAGCTTTCACAAGTAGCCCAGCCAGTTCACCTCGCTAATCCGACGTGCCGCAGAGTTCCCGTAGCATTCATCCCACCAGAAGGAGCCCGGCTGCTAAAATGCATTGAAGCACCTCACCCCACACCCGCAACAAGCATCCCGACAAAGATATCCCAGCTCCCTGGCAGCCTTATGTCTCGATGGCCGAACCCTGAGAGAAAAGCAAAGCCCTCGGCGCTCGGACTGAACCTAGAGCCAAGATCGCTTGCCCAAGCCACGTAATCTTTTTAGCACACCCTGAACCACCCGAACCCCAACATCCAGACCTTTAGCCCGACACCCGAAGCTCCAAAGCTCCAAAGCATCCCTAAAGTGGGACTTTGATGGGCCATGAGCCCCCGAGCCTGCGGGCATGGACCCAGGACCCGAGTTTCTGTTTTAATGTTTAGGGTTTTGGGCGGGCTTCGGAAGTTGAGACTGGGACCTTTTGCGACTTCAAGGACCGTGTCTGGGCGTTTCTGGGGGCGCGAGGATTCGGATGCAGTGTGGTTTGGGCAGGGAGGCCCACCTTGCCTGCCGGATTCTGCAACGAATGCTCTGGCTCTCGGGCTGCCGCCATTTCCTCGCGGCCTCAAGTATCGGAAGAGGGAGCTGCAGTAGAGACTAGAGGCTTCTCAATGTTGCCTGACATTTTTTGCAGTTTCGTTGTACTTCGGATCCTACTACGCAAGAGTTGTACTCACGATCTTTCTATGACCGACTTCTACGCAGACAAGCAACAAGCGCATAAGTGGTTGTCTTTGTCGATGAGGACCGGAAGCGCCTCCGCGTGAGTTTGCTGCCGCCTTCCTGGGACATTCGCGGGACAGACCCTCGACGAACCCAAGAGAAGCCTTATAGCAAGGCTGAAAAGTATAGTAGGCCTCACAGGAACCTGTGTCCAAATCCTTTTAGTACCTGTGTCACAAGACGTGCCACAAGACATGAGTATGTTAGGGTTTAGGGTTAGGTAGGGCAGAGAGAAAGAAAAGCAATGCAGGAGCATGGCTGGGCATCTCCGAAGCTAGACAATGACATGGGTTCAGAACACAATGTTTCATTGTGCCCTCTTCAGTTGCAGGAGTCCGTCCAACCAGTTGTTTGTTGGCTGAGGTCATGGTGAGCTGGAGTGCAACTTCCGGGCGCCTTGCCTACCTCCTGGACAACCTTGGTGTG
Source organism: Symbiodinium sp. CCMP2456 (assembly GCA_905221635.1). Classification (NCBI taxonomy): domain Eukaryota; class Dinophyceae; order Suessiales; family Symbiodiniaceae; genus Symbiodinium; species Symbiodinium sp. CCMP2456. Next base: position 14,026 of record CAJNDV010016324.1, on the reverse strand, counting down.
ACAATAGTTACTGCCTGGCTAGTGGCATGTTGTTCCTAGCAATGTACTTGCAGTACTACTCTTGCTACGAGGCTGGTGAGTACAACCACTACCATCACCATGTCCGTTAAGGTCACCCACCTGCCCAGTGGTGTCTTCTGGCTCGTTCGGCGACCGCTGTCCGAGTGGCAGCATCTCGAAGAGTTCCCCGACCGCGAAGTTCAGACTAATCACGATGACTCTGATGGGCTTTTCGCTGGCTACTGTTCGAAGTGTGCGTGGTGGTTCTTGCGGAAGATGCAGGGCTTCAACCCTCGCGATCAGCCTCGAAGTACATTCCCAAGCTTCCATCGGCGCAGGTGTCCTGTCTTAGTCTTTCGCCAGCTGTCATCAAGTCTTAGCTGGGAGATGTTTGAGTCCTGAAGACGAGGTTTCCATTGAGTTATGGAGGAACATATGCTCAGCCGTTTCCGGTTTCGGCAAGTTTTAGACATAAACCCGTATCCATCAGCAAACCCAGCAAGATATTGTAGCGCCTCGTTGCATTCGGACAGGAAGTAAGAAGCACATCGGCTTGAGTCAAACGGGTCATCTTGCTTCTGCGGCTGAGAAGACTCAGAAGAGAACAGGTTGGCATTCAAATCACTACGCGCATAAAAGGAAACATGGGCCCTGCAGCAATAATCGGAGTTGCACCAGGAGCGGTAGCAGGCAATAATCGTCAAAGCAAAGAGGGATCCTAAACTACAACTCTATGACACCATATGATGACTACGTTCTCCAAACTTCCCTGTGTTTACACTAGATATGACTACACTTACAAACAAATTCCCTGTGTTCTAAGGTTGCTCTGCCTTACACAGCGCCAAAAATTCCCTTGTTCTAAACCCGAAACCCCAAGCTGAACACGAGAGACCTCGTCTGGCGGAGTCCGGGTTGCGAGAGCGTAAACCCCTAAACCCTAAACCCGAAACCCTAAACCCCAAGCCATTAAAGTTGCTCTCTGCCTCCTCTGCACGTGAGGCGGCTGCTGCGTGAGGCCGGCAGGCTCCCAGGGCCGGCCAGCGCCGCTGAGCCGGAAAAGTAAGATCGTTAGATGCATGTATCTAAGCATATATATATATATATATATGTATATGTATGTGTGTGTGGGCATATATATATATATGAACATAATACGGACTGGTTTCAAGCTGTTTAACAGGTATCTGTAACAGTTTGTATAAAGATGCACTGGTATGTATGGGGTTTTTTCTGCAGTTTGGAGATGGTTTCTGGGTTGTGCTCTGTTTTGGTGGTTTCGATGCATGGACGGACTAGGTGCGCCATGTTCAGTAGAAAAATTCGATTTCGGCGGTGTGTCGGATTGATGTGCAAACGGTCCTTATTCCGGGAACACTTCGTACAGCTTTCGTCTGCTTGACTTGAAAGGCTTTCGAGCCGCTTTCATACCTGCGGCAAGGTCGCAGAGCTCCCTCCCTGGTGCATGTGAACTCAAAGTCCCAAAGCCCCGAAGCACTGCGCACGAAAGGTTGGACTGTGAACCTAAACCGTAAGTCTAAGTGACTAGGAGACAACGAACGAGAAGAGCAGGGAGCAATGTCTCCCGTAATCTGATGTCCTCAAGAATCACTACTACTGTTTCTGTTGGTGGCTTGCTTACTGTATCGTTGTGTGCTTGAGGATGTCGGATAGGCGGCTTGCGTGACGGGATTGTGTGGAGCCTTGCCGGCCTTGTGCGAGTGTGAAACCCCCAAACCCCTAAACCCTAAACCTCTATGCCTTTGCATAGTTGCAGGCATCCTGATTTCCCCTGCTTTTCACGCCGACTGTCGAACATGGATCCTCGCCTGGCTTGTCCGAGTTGTGAGAGTGTAAACCTCTACTGGGTTCTTGTTAAGGGATTTAATTTAAGTTACCATAATAGGGATCTATAGTAAATAATATGGTTTCCTTATGATGGTAACTTAAATTAAATCCCTTAACAAGAACCCAGTCTATGCCTCGCCTGGAGTGTCCAAGTGTGAGAGCCGAAACCCCGAAATCCTAAACCGCAAAGCGGAACGTGGCTGGCTTTCTCCAGGCTCGCCCCTCCGCTGGTGCCAGTCGCCGATCTTCAGGCCATGTTGAGCCACGGTTTAGGTTTCAGGGCATAAACTAGGTGACGGCGCCGGTACGGGGCCGTGCGCTGGGAGACAGTTTCATGTTGGCGCCAAACGGCGTCGAGGCCAAAACTCGAGCGAAACGCGCGTTT